>JAGVSP010001507.1:0-64793 GCA_022494985.1 Micrasema minimum
CTCGCACAGACCTGGCATGTGGCACATTATCTCTATAGGAGACACGTCGCCTGCGAATATCACGATACTGGAAGAGAAATATCAAGATTAGTTATATACTTTCAATTATGTGCTGGTTTTATTACAGCTTTACGCTTTACTTTACAAACCAAAGAGAAAAAATGTTTTGAAATTTTGACAGCTGCACGGCAAGTTGTTAAGTTACCCCCTCATTAGTTCTATTTCCATTATTTAACCATTTCTTATCCAACAATCTATTTATCTGTAGTTAGTGAAAAAAAGAATAAAAACCTATTTCGTATATATTAAGGTAAAGTATTCAGAACTGCCATCAGTCGGCGGTAAATACGTTTGAGGAATTTAATGTGCCGTATAAATTTTAAGGTTATTGGCGGTAAACACATCGTCGAAAGATAACAGCAAATAAACTACAAAACCCTTACCCTTTATGTCCTAATCTTATCTGTTTTTGCACTAATTTAAGTCCACAATTCAGGAATTTCTTCTGTGACGAGGCCTTTTTGATAAGCTTGTAAAACTTTTTGCTAAGTTTTTTGGGAGCCATGGGTTTTGCGATCAAACTGCAATTTTTAAGTTTATCTTCATAGCTTAGTGCCTCTTCCTTTATAGAAACATCAGCCATAGACACATCCTGATCTGGTTCCTGCTTAATTTTACCCATTCTAATGCTATATTAATCAAAATTTCACAGTAAAAAACAAACAATATTAAGTTTCAGCGTGATAAACAAAGCACGTGTCTACGGGAACGTCAAAATAGCCATAGATAAAATATATGTTGACGTATAACAATGCACAGATAAAAGACGTTTCGATACGACGTGCTAGATAAAAATCACAAGCTTAACCAACCATTACGCAAAATAAGTACCTACTCATGTTTTATGTTCGGCACGTTGCGCGTTGCTACTTTAAGCGCAATGTAAGGGTTCCTCTACATTCTAATCGAAAATGCACGAGAACTAAAACAAGACAATGAATGCCTCTCCTTTAGTACTTAATTACCTATAAATCTTTTTTTTTTCATAAATTATATGAATTATATTCAAACGAGTTTTTAAAACAAATCTAAGTAAAAAAAAAATATCATGTCATTGTGTCGCATATACAGAATGTCCCGTAAGTCGTGGACCAACGGAATGTTGGTGATAGAGGGGGTCATTATGTATCCAGAATACTAATTTTTTCAACCTAAGTCAGTAGCTCCGCAGAAAATAATCCACTGGATTAATTATTTATTAAGATCTGGTAAGCATGGTGGACATGAATAGTACCGCCACGTCCTATTCGATTTGGATACAGAATGATGGTGCATCTGACTACACTATTCTCGACTAGTAACTGACTACTTGAACGAGTCGTATCGAAAGAATGCTCACTGAAATGGATTTATGAATAAAAAACATGTTTTTAAATAACTAGATACTACATAATTATACCTTTTTGTAATTTGTGTTAACTGTAAAAATGTTTTTAAAATAAAAGTTTTACTGGGTTGTTGCGTATTTTTTTTACACCGTCAGCATCGTTAAAAATATCACATTGCACATTTTTGTGCTTAAATTTTTTCGTAGTTTTAGCTTCTAATTTTTATGATGCCATTAACCTTGAATAATAAAAAAGTAGAACTAGTATCAGCAAAAAAATATACATTTTGTGCACGCAGTAACAGAAATACGAAAAATATTTTAAAAAAATCATATTTGACTTAGGTCAAAAAAAGTTTATGTTTTGGATACATAATAACCCCTCTATCACCAACATTCTGTTGGTCTACAATTTACGGGACACCCTGTTTACATATATTATTTTGCGTGTTTTTAAAACAATGACAGATTATGACATAATTATTTGACTAAAAGTTAATACTCTAATAAATGTCAAACGTGATAAGATAAAAACTATTTGAACTAAAAAATATCTTTGTAAAACTGTATTTTAAAATTAATGCAAATACCCAGCTAGATTTGAAAGGTCTATTCAATTGATTTTACAATTTTTTTACGCTATAATAAAAATTCACAAACTTTTGTTGCATATCTTGCAAACGAATTCATTATTTATCAAGTTAGTGATACTTACATCGACTATTTTATTTAAATTAAATACTTACAATGTTTCTTTATTTTCATTATTTTTACTTTCCAATTTACCGGATCAAGCTCCCAATTCAATGATGAAACCTATGGAAGAAGTAGAAAATAAATATAATAAAAATAAAAGTTTATTCCAGCATTTACCAGACCTCCTTTTCTATTAATAGTGTTAAATAAAATGAAGTGCATGATAATAATATTAATTAACGAAACACATATATTATTTATTTAAAACTGTACACAAAAAACTTGTAATAATGTAACGCAATTTTTTAAGCTTTACCTTTATCTCTCCACCAAAACTAGATACAATAATTTTATGCTTATTAGAAAAATAATAAAGGGTTGGTTGGATGATATTGTTTAGAAGCAATAAGCACCCGACCTTGTCCGCCGTTTTTAAAAGTTTTCAATATGGATACTAATAAATATCCTCTTAAACATTTACATAAAAAAAAACATTTTAACTGTCAGGTCAGCCTTGCGCCAACCATCCAATATTCCATAGTACAGTAGTTTTCGCTTTATACGGGACAGTTAGCAAACTGCATAAGAAGCTGTACAGTTTTTGTCCCGTTTAAAGTGCGCTTAAGTAACATTGTATTAATTTAAAAAATCTTATTTTTATTTCATTTTATTTGTACATGGCAGAAATTTTTTTTTGGTTTCATCATTTTTATAATTTTTTCTTACATGTTAATTTATAAATATTTGACCTGGTGATGGAGGATCTTGTCCCAGCTGATGACGCCGATATGATGACTGAGCCACCTTCCTATTGATAAGCACTGGGACTACAGGAGACATTAATGGCACTCCTGCGGCACTAGTACTTAGGAACAAGGATTGGCTAATAGGTGCGAATTCTTCTTTCTTCTTTTTCTTTTCGTGATTCATTTGAGTTGACTGTCGTCGAGTTTGATTATCGACAAAATGAAGAAACTGCTTTTACGATGGTTATGTCATGTATTGATGAAGAACGGCTAAAAAAAACTTTTGGTTGTCTGTAAAGTCGGTTTACGGACGATAATTTTACGTGATAAGAGTCGTTCTCATCTTTCGTTCAAATCGCTCTTCCAGGGACCTATTTAATATTTTTTAAATGTTTTTTTCAATTTTTTCTTCCATCAAAATAAAAAGGACCAAATGGAGCATATATGCCATCAAGTACCTAAGGAATCATGCAGAAAATAAGCAAGCAGCAAAGAAAAAACCTGTCGTAATTTCATTTTTCTCCGTTTCTAAAAAGTTAATCAGTGAATTGGATGACTGTTTACTAAACTCATCTTTGAAAAAAACACAAATTTTAGTAGTTACTTTGAAAGAACAATAAATAAGGTGTATGATATAATTTTTTATTCATTTTTAAAATGGTTGCATCATAGAGAGAATCCAAATTAAAGTTTTGTCCAACGAAAAACTTCATTCTCATCGAGATAACGAAAACAGATAAAATGAGTCACCCTTTGTTCCGAGATGAACTGTAACATATTTCACGAGTGTCTCACGTGCTGGTCTATCGCCACGTCTTTGTGTGGAAGGACGTGTGTCGCTGCAACATAAATTATTTTACGTTCTTGTTGCGTGAAAATTATTTTGTCCACATTAAATTTCATCACCTTCCAGTGTTTTTCAAGGTAAGTAATTATTTTTTATCCATGTTAAATATCTAGTTAGTATCCATTTCAAAAGCTTGTTCTAGGAAATACTTCCTAAACTTTATATACGTTATATAACTTGGGTAATTTAGAATTAAATGCAATATCTTCATTACTTTCCAATTCATTGCCGTCCATCCTACCAAAAATTATACTGGATAGTAATGAAAATATTTGGAGAGGAATGAAATTTATATTAAGTCTGGTGTTGTGTTTGTTTTGTACGTAAGACGTACGCTTTTTATAAACTTTTTTATAAGCTTTTTAGAACTATGTTTTTATTACTTAAGATATGATTCATTTGAACAACTTAAAAAAACGAGAATTATTAGTTTCTACATGTCCAGGACATCAGCTGTTGACAATCCCTCGGCAGTTTACGTTGGAACTACAGGACGTGAACTTGACTTTGTGTAATCCATATGCTCAATGTGTGTATGCTCCAAAATGTATGAATACATATATAGGCAATTTGGTCAAAAACATATAGTTATTAGTATGAGTTATGCAGCCGCTACACGAAACCAAATTCTGCCCCCGTAAAGTAATGAATTTTGATTCGTATTCAATGTTAAATCAAGGCATTTAAGAACACATTGCTATCTGTTGAAACCGTCTTTCAGTATCGTTGAACAGATATGCCGTAAAAAACTATTTGTTTCTTAATTACTTGATTTAAAACTGAATATCAATCAAAATCCATTTCATCGGAGACGGAGGCCTTCGTTATGTTTGGCACTTATCTGTTTTAACTAGCAAACTGTTTAGCTTAATAAATGCTTCTAACCCTGAAACTTTAAGCTTTCCGCAACTTCATTAGCGTGGCAACAGAATTCGGTTTAAATTTAGGGAACTTGGAATATTAGTAAATTTTCAGAGATAAAAAATAACCTATTTTAATTTCCATGGGGATAAATCTATCTCTTAGTAATCAAATATGTTCAGGCTTATAATAATAATTATAATGTTAAAATAAAACAATCCACAGCGTTACGAAATTCAAGAAGAGAAAAATAAAATGAGATAGGTACCTGATGAAAAAAGAGAAAAAAAACCATTTGCAGCATCAAGGAGATGAATGCAAGAGCTCAACGAGAACAAAGAAAAAGATAATGGAAAAATTCTCTAAAATTATTGAAAAAGAAAGAGAAGAAGAAAGAATTTGAGAAAATCATAATTGAAAGCTCACTTCCTGAAAAAAAAAAGATTCAGAGAATGTTCCAGAAACTAACCAAATCATTTTAGAGACTGATCCTCTAGTACCTCAAAGCGAACTTAATCCCATTTAGGAAAAAAAATTGACAACTGGACATAAAAGTAAAGCAACATCGTCTTCTGTGCGTAAATTCCGATACATAGCAAATATAATAATAAATGGACTTCAAGCCAAAATACATCAATTGAAGAATGAAAAAATACATTAATTTTAAGTAAAAGGACAAAACAACTGCAGGAAAAGCTAAATAAAAACACATTACAAGACACTTTAGAAAAAAATGTTAGTACCTTGATAAAAGACATAAAAAATGATAGAGTCGAAGATGTGAAGAAAAAATTGTTATTTGACGCAACCCTTTCTAGGGAATTCAATTCAAAATACAAGACATTGAAAAAAAAAAAAAGAGAAAAGGTCATTCGCCCAATGTGTCCTACGAAATAAGGCGAGGTTGGATAAATACAAAATTTTAACCAAAATACCGTTCACTGTTAGGACAAAGCTAGCGGTAGTCCAAAAAGGGGAAAATAGAGCAAAAAAAACTAATAAAACAAGCCTTTTTTGAAGATGATGTAAACAGCCGAGTAGCGAAATTTTGTTATTTTGGTCATGTTATTTTCAAATTTGATATCTAAGTAAAATTGATCTCCGATCTAGTTATTATTTTTAATAGGTTGCGTAAGAATGTTATTTTAGTATTAAATTTAAATTAAAAGATCTGTTTATACTTATAAAACGAGTTTTTTATTGGGATTACGAATCCGCGATTCGTACCCATCTAAAAATTGTCTTGACTTTCATCGCCTTCCTTACATAGTTCATTACCTTCCAGGAGTTTTTCATTGCCTTCCACACCTTCATTACCATACATCATTTTATTTAATAAGTATATGACTAATAACAGTGCCTTTCGTAAATTATTATGCAGTCGAAGACTTAGAACCAATTTATGTAACAAAAATATTTGAATGATAATAATTTTTAAAAAAACGAGAATCTGCGAAATCTGAACGAACCGCGAGAACCACTCATAACGTCATAAGAAAACATTGATAAAAAATAGCATACTTTTATGAATTGAATTGAATTATTATTACTGAATCATCATTATTTTGTATGATACAAAGCAGGAGTTAATTGAAAATTATTTTTTTTTCCATAAATGATCATTTTTTTGCACTCGTTAATTTCACTTTCAATTTGTAGCTTGTGTGCTGCTGGCTGCTGTCTCCCTTCTACTCGGACGCACAGGCCGATGGAGTAGAAGAGAGATAGATGCGTCACAAACCGAACGCTTAGGCCGATCGTGCCTCTCTATCGCTTGTTCCGCGCTCTCGTTTGCACTCTCGGGTCCGGCGGAACAAGACAATGAGTCGTGTTTTTTTCATGTGTGCAGCCGGCGTTCATCGATTAAAAATTATAATGCAAGTGTGTCTGGGTGTAGAAGTCAAAAAAGGCCGAGAAAGACAGAGCATGATTAGGTAAAACAATTATGTATACAACTGCGTGCAAGACAGTGAAGATGTATGAATTTGAAGAAAGCGAGGGAAGTGTGCCAGGATAGAGTGGTGGTGCAATTATCCATATAATGATGGTTAGTTAGTTAGTTTTTGAGCGCCATTTTCTCAATAGGTCGAACATTTTCTCAATAAATGGAAACCAAAATTTCCTGCAAATACAGTAACATAAAACAAAGATCACAAAATCATCGCATCGGTGCAATTCATTTGTAAATCGGAATATTTAAGCAAGATGTGATAATTTAAAGCTTGATAAAACATCTTTGCAAAATTCAAACTTTACACGATGATCGTCGCCTATTGATCTTCCCATTAAAAACGGATTATACCACTGGTTTTGTGATTTTCGGCTTTATTTTTCACACTCGCGGAATTTTTTTGGTGTACAAGCCCATTTTGAAAATTTCTTAAATACGTGTCTCTTTCATAAGGCCGCTATAAACTTGGGTTCCACTCGCTTAAGCTTCCAACTCATCTAGCCACTTCTTTCAGTCGCACTGTTATTTTATCGGAAGTACTATTAAGTCTATCCCCGCCGCCAGCGATGGCATGGTGGCCGCCATGTCTGCAGGCCGCTTTACGCTAGTAGTTTGTGTTTGTGACAAGCTTGGTCAGGATCTACCCGTCAGCCGTGTTAATGGCCGCTTCTAGTCACTCAATCTGCGCAGGAAACTGTCAATGCGGCTAATTGGCGGGAACGTAGGACATAGGGGTCGGCATGATATTAATACGGCGTTATCCTCGTCTCGTGAGACCTGTAAAATTGGAAATATACTTTTATTATGTACCCGTCAAGAACACAATGAATCACATTAATTATCTACAAGCACCATTGTGTAGTTTATCTTAATTGATGAGGTTAAGGGTCCTACGAATTTATGAAAACCTGGGTGAATAATGCGGGCGCAAACTGCACTAATAAAAATATGTTTTAATGTCTGTATTTTAATAGCCAGAGTATACATGTAACTAATCACCAGGTTACAGAAGAAAATATTAATAGTAACAATACTTTTTATCATCACCATCATGACCCTTATCGGCACCTAATGATTTTTATATGCATACTTTGGTACCTACCTACACTAAAAGTGCAGTGTTCCTATTTCTTACATGAAGGACAGATTGAAGAAGGCAAGAAGTCTCGTCTACAACTACATAAGTTATAATATCAAAACATATTTATGGGTAAATGTTATCGCATTACCGAAACTAGGACCAGAATAAAACAAATAATTCATTATTCATATATGAACAGAGACATGGGAATGGGGTAATTTTGCAATACATCAAGTCCTAACCCAGCCAATTGTCATTGGCCTGTCGGCCATAAGCCCTGTAAACGCCTAGATAATACAAATTCGTATCTAAAGATTCACTGTCTCTGTTGAGATATCAATAATGATTTGTATAAATATTGACCCAGCATAAGCATAATACAGTAATTTTTCTGCAAATATTTGTACACATTCAAAATGTTTTGAAAAATCATGCACTTTCGTAAATATTATAGTTGATTCTCCATAACTTACATTTTTACTTAAACTTTTGATGTCCACAGTAGTACAGAGTACAGGGATCAAATCTTGGGTGCGCTCATATCATCTCTATCTCGAATTCATAATCATGTCTCATGCCTCATGCCTCATGCCTTATTTAAGCCTTCCCCATTTTGTAAGCTTACATGATTTCCATGCCACCTTGTTCCTTGGACACTTACTTCTAGGCAGAATAACTTTTGTCTAAAAGTAGCAAAACATCACGAATTAGGTGTAGGTAAAAATATGTCTATCAAATGAGGAATTGCATTGGTACCCAGAATTTTTAAAAATTCTTTTTTCATAAAATTTTGTCATAATTTTTGTAATACCTACTAATAATATCTCATTTATTATTCATAGAGAAAATTTCGTTGTGTTTTGACCAAAAATAATTTCAACTAACTCAGTACATGTATCATTCACATTTCCTGACCTATGCTAAATGTCTTATTCTAAATGAATAACTGACTAGTAAATCATTGTTTCTACCACTTTTTACACCAAAATCGAGTTATTTGTGTGGAAAATCAAACGAAATTTTACATTGAAAAAGTTACACAGCTTATACCTGAAAAATAGTCGAAAGTGTTATCAAACTGTGAAAGTTTTCACTAAGAAAACTCGATTTTAGTGATTCGGAAATGCTTTAATTAAAAATAGCGGGGCATTATAAATTACTGTGGAGTGATACTGTAGTGGAAGTTAGAGGAAATACAACAATTTTTTTCCTATATGACCTAAAAGTCATGTCGAAGACAATTTTGAAAAAAACTTTATTTTGATACGCATTTTGATGATGAAGAATCACAATTCATTTAATTTACTATCTGAGCATTGGACTCCAGACAAAAATCACTATAATACGCGTTTAAAACAAATCTGAATGGATAAAAATGCACTGCAATTGGTGTGCCAATGCAGTGTCCTATGCACCATTGGGTGCGGATAAGGGAAAGTTTCTCCAAACAATATTAATATCGACGGTTGAAAGGAAAATGTCACCAAGCGCACAATTATTATAGCGAAAATTATTATACCAAGTGACACGATAATATTATGTCCCTAAGGTATCATTTTCCTTTGCACATATTATATCGCTTGGTAACATTTTCATTTTCACCATCGATATTAAATTTAATCGGGCCACCTTGAAATTCTTTCAAAGCTCATTACATGTTTTGTATATTGCGTGCAATAAGGCGCTTATAGTAAATTTATTTACTATTTAGTTTCTCTGCAAGGGCGTTGCACAGAATAGTACATTTTAATAACCAATGTGATGCGAGTATTTGGGTACAAGAGGTATTTGTCAAGATTTAAAAAAAAAAAAAAAAATAAAATAAAAAATTACAAGACAGGTTAGATAAGTTAGTTATAAATTCAAAATAATATATCGGAAACATGTTAGTAACACAAGATTGGTGCAAATATTTTTTATATCGGGTAATAAATAAGCGAGATACACAAAGTTAAACATTGACATTGTTAATTCCGCCTGAAAAGGTAAAACGAACATCTGATCGTGTGTGACGTCACGCCGTACGAAGAGAGAGAGAAAGCGCTTTTCGAGTCTGTCTGTCGTTTTCTTTCTACCGCAATGGAAATACGCGAACGCGTCATACTACTACCAACATAATAGAATCGTAGAATGGCGTTTTTGGGTAAGCGAATTTTGTAAATGAAAATATTTATTTCAGTGACAAAATAAATAACAAAAATAACTCAACTAACTATAGAATGTATCAAATCTCACATTTCTTCTTAATTGAATAACAATTGCCTAAGGTGCGAATAAGATAAAAAAGGAAAAGAAAGGATAAGAAAGGAAAAGAAAGGAAAAAAAAACTTTAAAATAACTTCAAGCACAAGTCGTTAAGGCTTTTTTGAAAACTAAACTTTATAATATGTATTGAGCAATAATCTTAAGATTGCATAGATTTCTTTTTTTATATAATATTTATTATTATTTAAATCCTATTTTATCGGTACTAAACTTTATGATATGTTTTTTGTATTATCTTCTATATAGATGTTTTAATGTAAAGGTTTATTTAATTTAATTTTTTGGTTAGTGTATAAAATTAAAATATATTTGTATTAAAATCACTTCATAAATAATTCTTGAAAAACAATAATATATAGGTACTAGCACAAAAAGTCTATTTCTTGCAGATTTGTAAGTAGATTCAGAGAATATTAAACTGCTACAAACAACATGACAGAACGACAGGCACAGAGGTATTTAAATAAAATGATGGCACCTTTAAAATTATTTATTTGATAGTAAAGTCGCAATTTTGTTTCCAGTAAAATCTATGACTATATATGTATGGTATGGTTTAAACCAAATTCATAGATATCGCCGGCAGCAAAAGGGTGTTTCCGATATATTTATTTTGAATTTATAAGCCATGACAATCAGGTCGATAATCTAATAAACGCTTAACTCTTAGTTTAAAAAAAAACAACTGTAAGTAAATCAAAAGAAATCGACAGTACCATGAATTGCCTAAAGAATTTCCCACACAAAAACTTGAAGAGGTACCTACAATGCTACATCTCAATAGCAACCGTTGTGATAATATTTTACCCAAAGCTCTGGTTGGGGATCTATACTAGCTTCTAACAAAAGCTTTCACAAGTTTTCTTTGTATAACAAGCTATATTTGAACATCATAGATTGACAATTACTAAAAAAACTTATCTGTCTAGATCTACCCGCCAATTCGTTGTGATAATAATAATTTATTTAATTGTAAACTCCCGCTCTTTTAGGACCTACGTACTTAATATTTAGTTTCTGAGCAAACGAAACATTGTTTAATAATACATGTAATTTCACGTCACTAAACGTTTTTACATAAAACTAATAATGAAAGATAAGAATGAAATAATATTGTAAAATTAATTCTGTCGGTATATTAGAGTTCTACTCCCAAATTAGTTGGACAAGATAATAAATATATTTTATGCCACATTGCCACACATTGATGCCATATTGTTATTTGAAGTCATGGAGCTAGGCAAAATAAAAATTTAGAAAAATTATAGTAGGTAGTACAAACATTATAATTTATGCAACATTTTTATCAGTATGGAAAGATATTTTTTAAATAAGATGCTGTCCGCAATTCATTTACAGGCAGTTTTTCTCACCCTTTCAACCCCTCGTCAATGAAATAAGTGTGTGAACATTCTACGAAGTCAATGATGAACTGTCAAACTTTTTAAGCGTCCCACACCCCATTTTACTAACGTAATTTGAATGGATAGTTTTAGTGTGTTTTTACACACAAAAAACCGCGTAATACTCCTCGAAAGGGACGTGTTTTCGTTATTAATTAATTCTATATGCCTCTGCGGATTATTTAAAATATCAATAACGTGTAGGTGAGATGCAGCATGATAAATGTAAAAAGACTATAAGAAATAAAATATAGTTAGGTATGTATAATATAACTGAATTTGTTACTATTATTTCTTCTACTACTTTCCCTTATTCGCACCCAATGGTGCACACCAAGTTCAGATTGACATTTTATAACACGAAGTCGAAATGATCAGATAAGAAATATTTTAATGTGAAAAACACATAAAAATTTATTAATATATTTTCAAACGTTACTAGACAAAATGATCTGTTTCGGTTTTATATTTAAGCCTTAATTATTAATTGATTCAATGTATAATTACCACAGCTGAGCACACTTTACAAATCAGAACACGTAAGCACAAAACAAAACTAAGATAAGAACGTTTGAAACCAGACCAGCACAGCATAGCACTATTCCTGAAGCGATGTATGCTCTGCAGGCAGGCTATTGGCTTCAATGAGGAACGGAAACGTCACATTAGAAGCAATATGCCAGATTACCTCTTGCCTTCTCAAAGGCAGCTCAATTGGAACCAATTCCGAACTGAATGGCTAAAGTAAAAAGGTCAAATTGATTATCGCGTTCAGGGCAGAGGTCGCTGAAGATGACTGTACCCCTCCCGCACACTTTTACCCCGCGCGCCGGCGGCAATCAGTGGCGTGGAGTTGATAAAAAAAACTGGATTTGAAACGTAATTTAAGTTGTCGAGAGGGAAGAGGGATTGTGGCAATTGATCCATTTAGCTTGCAGTCGGATAATAGCGTGTTACAATATCAAGTTAGTATATTACACACATACACGGATTATATTGTTTATATCTACCAATCTCCTGTATTACGCACAGAGGGCATTGACCCTTGCTAATAAATATATTTAAATATTTATGTCATCTAATTTTTGCTGTCTAGATGTAATTCTATGACAGAATTGCTGCCATTTTGTTATTCATAGAAAATCAGGAATATAAATATTATAAATAAAAAAGGAAATTCAATAAAATGGAAAAATACTACTACCAGGTTACTAACAGAGATTTTAGACGCGATTCTTTATAATATGGCCCTATAAAATTTATTCAGTATTTAATAATAATGATTTACAATTAAAATATGCATGCACGTAAAATTTATACTTACCTACAAGATATTATTTTCAATGTTATAAGTCCTTGAACTATGAGAGTTTTCTTGACCGATCTTCAATTGAATATCATCATTGTAAATTTAAGAAAACAGAATATCATTATAATACTTCGAATATTACTGTTTTTTACATAAAAAGTTGCAGTTTCGTTATTTTTGATATAAGGCCCCTAGATCTCAGTTCAAAGATCGGTGGTCAGGAGTCAACTGGATAATAAGTTAGTTAATATTAATTGTCTCCCTACGCGTTAAATTAATCTAATGTTATAATGCAGTAAAAACCAAGTACGCTGCACTAAAAACGAGGTGTCGTTTAATTGCTGAATAGAAAAAATAAAAAAAACGACACATTTTATGGCCTCTGTAGATACTTAAATTATTATTGTTTACATAGTGCTTTCGTAATGCTACTACCACTTACTACTTTCACTTGTACACACCCGATGGTGCATAGGGCACTGAATTGGTGCAAGTGCAGTGTATCTTGATAATTTATTACATGATCAGTCTTACGATTCAGAGCGAGTCCATGGTTTTCTTTGACTCACATTTCATCATACATAAAATGTTTTAATGTGAAAAACGTATAATTACACATTTTACATCAATTTGTATGAAAAAATAAGGATATCCATACATAATATAAATGTATTTATGCAGCTATGAGCTTTACTTCCTTCAGATGGTCATGAATAGCTTTATATAGTGTCATTCTACATTTTTCGATCGATGAGCTTTTTACATTAAAAAAGCAATGATTGGATTGGACGACAGACCAAGGTTTGCGGCGTGGTAGGAAGAATTGCTTGATGGAAGTGGAAATGAGCTGGTCATATAGTCAGAATAACGGACGATAGATGGACTTTTTCAAATTCCGAATTTGCATGGCGTCAAAACAAAAGTAATGAATTAAGTTCGGGATATCGCATATCCGAAAGTGTTGTGTCTGTGCTAGGCCACCTGGTGGGGAGACCTAGAAACCCGAGGATTCAAGGACGTCCACCGATGAGATGGGCGGACTATATCAGGAAGTTTGCTGAAGACGGTGGATCGGGAGAAGTGAAAGCGGCAGGAGGAGGTGGGAATAAGGGAAACCAGAAGCACTTGGTAGTGATAATGCGGGTCTAGTAGACAGTGGATAAGAATAATCAAATTAAAAAAAATTGCCAAACCACTTTTATTTTTTAGGGAATTTTTCCTTCCTTTCCATTATCTGCATCCAATTATCAGAAAACAGTAGATAAGTGAATATGTTGCGTTTAACTGTCCCCATTGTGGCATGGCAGTAGCGCGTTTGACTGTCATGCATGAGGTCGTGGGTTCGATTCCCGATGGGGGTCAATATGAAATATTTATTCGAATGTGATTTTCACATAAAAATATTTCATACGTATAATCAGTTCCATGGGAAAGTAAAATGTTTTTTTTTTTTTTGGGTTTAAAAATTTAAAAAGGGGGGGAAGGCCCAAAAAGTTAAAATTTTTAACAATTTTATAAAAAAAATTCAAAAAAAAATTTTTTTAGAAAAAATTTTAATTTTTAGAATTGGTTTTAAAATTAAAATTTTTTTTCCTTTTTTTAAAAATTTAAAAAAATTTTTTGGGGGAAAGAAAAAATTTTTCTTAAAGTTTTTAAATAAGTTTGATTTTTTAAAACGCTGATTTTTTAAAAAAAATTTTTTTTAAAAAAAAAAAAAATTTAAGTTTTTTCTTTCCCGGGGGAAAAACCTTTTTTTCAAAAAAAAAAAAGGCCCCAAATTTGGGGGGTTCAAAATTTTAAAATTTTAAATTTTAAAAGCCTTTTTTTTTTTAAAAAGTAAAAAAAATGTATAAAGGGGGAAAAAAAAGGGGAAAGTTTAAATTTAAAACCAAAATTTTTTTTGGGGTTTTTTTCCCAAAAATCGCTCCAATCGAACAAAAATTTATTTTTTGGTTGCGTTAAAGTTAAAAGGGTGTTGGAAAAATTTATTTTTTAAAAGGCCTTTTTGGGGGGGGGCCCAAAAATCAAGGCCCCCAAAAAAATTTTATTTAAAAAATTTTAAAAAAAGGAAAAAATATGCTTTTAAAAATCCCTTCTTCAAAAAAAAAGGGAAAAAACAGGGGCCAAATTTAAAAATAACAAGAAAGCAACAAAAAAAATCCCTTTTTCGTTTTAAAGGAAAACCTAACCGAATATTCAAAAAACGCAAAAAACCCACCCCCAATTTTTTAAAAAGCTTTGTTTTTTTTGCCCCAAAAAATTTTTAAAAAGAAAAAGGGGTTTAAGATTTGGGGGTAAAAAGGGTATTTATAATCGCAAAAATTTTAACCCCCCAGGGTCCGGAAATTAAATAAAAATTTTCCACCCCAAAAACCAATTGGCCTTTTAAAAATTTTTTAAAAACTTTTTTTTCCCCCCGAAAATTTTTTATTTTAATTTTCTAAAAAGGGCCCCAACCTGGTTGGGCCCCCATCCCAAAATATCCCGGTAGTCGGTCTAAGGGGGGTTAAAAAGGGGGGGGGGAAAAAGGGGGGTTTTTAAAAAATAAAACTCGAATAAAAATTTTAAAAATTTTAAATAAAAATCAAAAAAAATTTAAAATTAATTTTAAATAAAAAAAATTTTAAGGGGAAAACGCCTCTATTTGGAATACTTTTTTTTTAAAAATTTTAAAAATTTTTTAAATTTTAAATCCCTTAAAATTTTTACCCTTATATTTTTGCCCTTTTTTTCCCCCCGGCCCCTTTATTAATTTTTTTTAATTTTTTTAAAAAAACCCCCAAAAAAACCCATTAAAGTTTTTGCTGAAAAAATTTTTAAAATTTAACATAAACGTTTTTAAAACCAAAATTTTTAAAAAACGAAAAAATACATCCGCCTTTTTTTAGAATTTAAAAAAAAAAAATTTTAACCCCTTTTTCTTGAAATTTTTGGTTCAAATTTTTTAGCCCCAAAAAAAAAACTATAAAATAATCTTAAAATTTCAAAGAAAAAAACCCCATTTTAAAATTTTAAAATATTGGGAAAACGTAAAAAGGGAAACATTTTTTTAAAAACAACTAAAAAAAATCAAAAAATGAAAAAACGTTTTTTCAAAAAATTTTCTTTTTTATTTAAATTGGGGGCCCCCATAAAACGTTTTCCCTCTTTTTTCTTTTTTAATTAAAAAAGAATTTTTAATTTTCCCCCCAATCTTTTTGATTTTAAAAATTTTTTAAAAATTTTTTTTAAAGAAAAATCCCCAAAATTTTAAAAAAAAAAAAAAATTTTTATTGAAAAAAAAATAATTAAAAAATGTAAAAAACGAAGCAAAAAAGCCCCCTTTTCTCCCAAAAAATTAAAATTTTAAATTACAAACCAAATCTTTTATTTTAAGGGAAATTAAAAAAACCAAAAAATAAAAAATCCTACTTAAAAAATTTTTAAAAAAAAACCTACAAAAATTAAAAAACAATTTTTTTTTTTGAGGAAAAGAATTTTGGGGTTTTTTCAAAAAAACACATTTTTTTTACCCCCAAAAAAATTTTCCCCATTTTTGGGCATAAAAAAAATTTTGGAAACAATGTCTTGATCTTTTTTTCAAATATAATAATTTCACCCACCCCAGCCAAATCCATTTTTTTTAAAATTTTTTCCCTTAAAAAAATTTTTTTTTCCCCAAAACGGAAAGAACCCCCTGGGACATAAAAAAACGCCCCCCAAAAGCCCCCCCAAATTTTTTTCAAATTTTTTTTATTTAAAAAAGGAAAAAAACCCTGAAAAAAGTATTTAAAACAAAAAAAGTTTTTTTCCCAAAAAAAAAAATTAATAATTGGTAAATTAAGTTTAAAAGGTTTAGACCTTATTCCCGGAAAGGGGGCCCTTTATAATAAAAATTTCCCAAATTTCCCCATAATTAAAAAACCCTTTTAAAAAATTTTTGATACATAAAATTTAATTTGGGTTTTATTCCGAAAAAATGCGTGACTGTTAAAAGTTTTGAAGTTGAAACCCCAAAAAATTCAATTTAAAGGGATTAAAATTGCAAAAATTTGGTTTTATCCCCCTTTAAAAAAAGAAATAAACCCCGGGAAAAAGATCCCCCCCCGGCCCCAAAATTTTTTCCTTTCCCTTTTGGGAAATAATTTTTTCCCGCATTTTTTTCCTTTTTCTAAAATATTTGTATAATTCAAAATTTTTTTTAAAAATAAAAGTTTTATCCGGGGAAAAGGGCGATTTTTAATGATTTTTGTTAATGAAACACAACACTTTTATTATTTAATGTTAAATAAAAAATTTTCAATAATCTTTTCTGATCTGACCATTGTTCCCCGAATATTACAAAAAATGTATTAAATTTTGTAATAGAACCCATTTCACCAGAGTGTCGAATGAATGACTCCGAATTGGTAGGTGGGATCTTTTTTAAAACGTTTTGCGAAAATTTTTTTAAACCTTTTTTGGGGAAAAAACTTTTTTTTTTTTCAAAAACCAAAAACCCCCTTTTTTCCAAAAGGGCATGGCCCTTTTTTTAATAAATAAATTTATAAAATTAATATAAAAAAAGCCTTAAAAAAACAATTTTCCCCCCGTAACAACCCCCACCTTTGGCGGGACCAAGGGAAAAAAATAATTTTCCCAAAAAAGGGGGTGAAAAAAGGTTTTTTTGGGGGGGGAACTCTCCCTTTCCCCTACGGGGTTAAATTTTGGGGCCCGGATTTTTTTAGAAGTTTTTTTAATTAAGAACAAAAATAAAGTTTATTTTCCTTCGGGGTAAAAAAAACAAAAAGTTGTGTTATTTTATTGTTTTTCCCTTAAATTTTATAATAGAAAGGTCGGGCTTCATTTTTACTAATTTTTTTTTTAAAAAAAAAAAAAATTTAATTTTTTGTATGTAATTTACCCAAAATTTTTTTAAAATTAAAAACCAAACAATTTTTTAAATTTAAAAACAATAATCCAAAAAAAACCCAACCCCTAACTAGACCTTACTAATTAAAAATTTTTAATTTTTAAATTAACCCTCCCTTAAAAAACCAATTTAATAATTTCTTCCCATTGAAAATTTTAATACCCCCAAAAAAAAACATCAAAAAAAAAAAAAAGGGGCCCCTGAAAAAAACCATAGGAAAAAAATTTTTTTGTATTTTGGGGAACTTTTTTGTGATTAAAATTTTCTTTTGAAAGGTTCAAAAATAGTTTTTGTAAATATATTTCCTTTAGTAATTTTTGATTTATAACCTGGTAGTTTAGCATTTTTTTTTTGGGGCAAAAAGTTTTTACTTTTTGGTTTACAAATTTACAAATTATGATTTGAAAAATTTTTATGCCAAATTCTCTTTTTGGACTTTATATTTCCTTTTTGCCTTTTACCTATTTTTTATCCTAGATTCTTATTTTATTCTTTTTATTCAATTTTACAAATTTTGGGGGGTATTATAAATCACCGTGGCAAACGAAAAATATTTTTGAAAACTGTGTAAATGAGCTTAGGTTAGGTTAGTAAATAAAAACGTACAATTCCAGCATCTGAGATCCAAACCAATCAATATATACACCAAATAGATTAAATATCACACCGGATTAAAAAAGAATTACGTTTCCTTACACTGCATGCAAATGTTGAAGTTTTCACTGGTTTTATTTTCGTTTCAGGTAAACATGAAAATTTTTATCTTCGAATGAGGTTATGTAGCCGGCGTCCTACACATAAAATTTTTTACTTGTTTTTAAATTCCCGAATAAAGTATGGGAGTGTTGGGACCGGTTTTTTTTTTTTTAAAGTGAATGAATACGACTAAGTGGGTTTTTATTGGGCCCTTAAAAACTCCAAAAAAATAAGGGGGCGAATACAGCACTGAGGAACCACTGCTAACGTGTTTATTTTTGTGAAAATTTTTCGACATTTTTGTAAGACGAAGTTCTTTTCTTTTTCTCATTTTCATTTTTTTATTTGTTTTTTTTAAAAAATTTAAAGTGGACATGTGAAAAGCCGGAATTTTATCGGGGATGGCAAGAAAGATGATGAATTGAGGAAGAAAGGAAGTTTCGGACAGGTGGTATGGCGTTCAATCCTCTCTGCCTACCCCCCTAAAGGGAAATGGGGGTTTTTGTTGTTATTGTTTTTTTGGGTTATTCGTTTTCCGGAAAGGAGAAAACCCCCCTCTTCCCTCCCCTTTTCCCCCTTTTTTTTTATGGGTATTTTGGGGTTTTTCTACTTTTTCCCCTTTTTTAATTTCTGATATTTTTCCCTTCTTACTTCCCCCTTTCCCTTTTTTTTTAGGTTTTTTCCCCTTTCCTTCGTACTGCCAGGGCCCAAGGCCTTTTTTAAATTTTTTGCCCTTTTATCCCATTTGTTTAATGGAAACCAAATAAAAATTATATTTTTTTAATTTAAACACCAGATTCGTTGAACCCATTTTTTTTGGAAATAAATTGCCCCTTAAATAAATATACTATACATTATACACGTTATTCTAGGTTATTATGCCGTGTTTGTTTTTACGCCAGATTTCTTTTTTCTGCAAAATTTGACGTATATTAGTAAAAAAAAAACATTTATATCAATCAATCAAATAGGGCGTCTTTATTTTTCAAACGTGAAAACTAAGCTGGGTTATTTGATCGTTTGTAAAAGTTGAAAATCGAAAGAAACAGGCAATTCGTTTAAAATAAGAGACTTTTTACTATGGATAAAAGAACAATTTTATTCAAAATTTAAACATTTTTTCGACTTTTTTTACTTTACTAAAAGATACAAACAACGCAGCCGAAGGGGAAGATGTAATTATTGTAAAGAATGCAACCACGTAAGATCGCACTTAGGTAAATACAACTGACTTAACGAAGCAAAAAGTAACGTATTTAAATTTGCTTTCACAAAAACGATTTGTTGTGTAAACAAATTAAATAACATACCTATGCGATAGTAAGCGTGAAGCAAAATAACAATACAATAATCAATTTTAAAATAGCATTGAAAAGTTAAATAAAAATACTTGGTAATTCATATTTTACTTCCTCAATTAGCACTTTCACCCTTTAATGTGCATCTTCAAACGGTTGAAAAATAAATAAAAAAAATTCTTCTCATTAAAGCTTTCATTAGTACCTCAGATTAAGTAAAATTGTACAAATTCTTATTAAAATGCGGTTTTCTATTTTGTTTTTAACTTATGGATACTATTAATTTGACTAAATATATGATATTTGATAACAATATTTGCAAAAAAATATATAAAAAAATTCAACTTCTTACTCAATTTTCTTGAAAACTATGAGTCAAATAAAAATAAAATTTTCCAAAATCGGCTCTAAATATGACGTAGATTCACTGGTTTTCCGCTTGTACATCGAGTTTTGTTACACTATGTATTAAAAACTGTTGAGAAGATTGTTAAGAATTTTTTGGCACAGATGACACTAGCATAGAAAATTTCTGTAATGCGGAACGACGAAGACGAGTTCAAATAATAGTAGTTCAAAAATTTGTCATATATGGTTGTCAGACGATGGCGGAATGGGGAATGTTGTAGTACATCAAGTGGCCACTTAACCCAGCCAATGACAGGTCATAAGCCCTGTAAACTCCTAGATAATCCACATTCGTTTCCAGAGTTTCTCTGTCTCTGTTGGGATATCAATAATATCTGATATCAGCTCAGCATGGGTATAATCCAGTAATTTGTATACAATTGTTTGTATACATTCAAAATGTTGATGTATTTTAATTTGAAATCCGGCTCTGTTTTGGTGACTGGGATTCATTTATTCAATTCAACGAGATTAGTACAGCATATCTACTGTATCTACATAATATATCTTGTCTCCCTATAGCCTGTTAAATTGTACTATACTCGTATACATGACAAGGCACAGTAGTACCTACTCGTATAATGTTTTTCATACCTAACCATCTACATCTGTACGTATCACTAGATAACTGACTCATCTCTTAAGAGCATACCACACTACGTGACTCGCGGCCGCTTCCCATACAAACGTATTCCTCGATTTTCTCCCTGGAATTGAACATTATAGCTAGGTTTTTTTATAACACATTTTAGATATCGACTAGATGCGTGTTTGTAACGTAATAATTTTTTTATATTTTATTTGTTAAGGAAATAAATAGATGATTTAAAAAATAAAACGATACGAACGCGCATCACAGGAGCTCAATCACAGATAACTATCGACATAGTTAAAAACGTGCTAACGATTTGACCGATCACAAAGAACATACGTTCCATACCACGTTCGCCGAGCCGAGCATTGCCGATCTGAGCCGAGCGGAGCCGATGCACGCGATATCGCGGCCGTACGTCAAACGTCAAATTAACGCGCTTGTCGGATTGTTTATTATGTCGACTGCTTTTCTCAATATTTGGCTTGCCGAAAACGGCTAAATGCAATACGGCACTCGAGAAAGATTGAATGAAGATATGTGCGAATAAGATATATCTCGGGAAATGGCTCGCGACTAGAAGCGCTCGTTTAATAATCCCGATCGATAACTTTTAACGCGTGTTCCATTGTGATCGCGAAAACGTTAAACATCCATAGGTAAGAAATCGTTATCACGTCGCTTATTACCGAGTCGATAGTGATCTGTGATCGAGCAACTGGTCGATATCTAAAAAGCGTGAAAAAAATCATTGCTCTAATGTTAAATTCCAGGGAGAAAATCGAGGAATACGTTTGTACGGGAAAGCGGCCGCGAGTAACG
Organism: Micrasema minimum; assembly: GCA_022494985.1. Classification (NCBI taxonomy): domain Eukaryota; kingdom Metazoa; phylum Arthropoda; class Insecta; order Trichoptera; family Brachycentridae; genus Micrasema; species Micrasema minimum. Next base: position 21,254 of record JAGVSP010001507.1, read on the forward strand.
TGGTGTGGTATGCTCTTAACGCGTTATTTATTTAGGAATTAACTACATGTTACTACTACTTTCTCTAATCATTCTCATCATCATACCATATCCGCTCCCTATGTGGAGCATATGGATTCCACCAACTGCCTTTAAGCCAGGCCATCGGCCGCCAGTTCCCACGCATCCTCCCTCGTCAGGTCCACGTCCCGCAATTCTGACGCAAACTGTGGACGGATTGTCAACAGCGGACGTCCAGGACGCCGAGAACCTGATGCCTTGTAAAATAAGCATGGTTTAGGCTCTCGGGAGGCATACGTAGTATATGGCGTGGCCAGCCGAAACGCCTTCGCCGGATGACAGTAGATACCAAGGGTTGCTTCTGTGTTCCTTACAAAGTCAAACCATCGCAAACCTAATATTCTTCTCAGACACCTTCTTCTCAAAACTCAGAAGTCTGCTATTTTGGACTCTGGTTAGGTGCCATGATTCGCAACCATAGAGGAGAACAGGCGTTATAAAGACGGCATTTTGTTTACTTTCGGCACTTTCTCTTACCAGCACCTAATGGTGCATAGGGCACTGCATTCTGCATTGGTACATCAAGTGCAGTGAATTTTGATAGTTGATTACACGAAGGCAATATGATCGTGAGTTTAGTGTCTTATTCATTACTTACTACTCTACGGAGGCCTTATATTAATAATAATTGTAGAAATAACAAGATTCTTGTAAGTTCAGGTGTATTTATTTATTTATTCATTAAAATTCGTATACTTATAGATACACAACATTTTATAAGGATAAATAAAATATTGCTGATTTCTATCGTATGTAGGATCTACATAATATGTACGTACACAATTTTGTTTCTATGAAGATTTTTTGAATTCAGTAATAGCTGTTTTGCCTGTGGACCTGACGAGCCGAAACAGCTGTCACTGAACAACAAATTGTCGTAAGAACAAAATCATATTTAATAATTGCATTCAGAGCTTAATCCAATTAATTTTGTTTTCAATCAAAATTTGTAGATTTTACGGTTTTCGGTAACACTATTTAACGCTTTTCTGGGTTATTATGCCGTGTTTTTGGGCTTTGTGTTACTAAATTTTCGAAGCACATTGGATCTGTGTCTATCTTCTGTGCTAATGGACACTGCAATATGCTCCGAAACGTCGACAATTCAAAGCCAAAAAACATGGATTAATAGTCCAGAAAGGCATTACTTGTACTGTGCACTGTACAGTCTCAGAAAGCAGGAGACAAGAGAACCTAATTCTTACTTTAATTAATTTATTCTTTCCGATGTCCTCGACCCGTTCTTGTGGTGTAGATTGCATGTCTTGTGAAGTGATGTAGGACGATTTATTTTGACAACACTTTTGGAAAATAATATTTCTTGGATAATTCGGTATAGTTACCAAATGTGACTGACTCAAAAATTTAAATTCATCCAGTATTTAAAGCTACAAATAAATGTTTGTTTATGATAGTGGGTAGTTTTATTGTTTGCTTGCAATTTGGGGTTCGTTTGCAATGATTTGCTCTGTTATCTGTTGGTTTAGAATAAGTTGCTTGTCCTGTACTTGAAATTGTACTATCTATGGTCAGCTAGTAATGTTTTCTCATAGTTAAAATATTGTAATCTGTACCTATGTTGAACCATCCGTACGTTCTGTGAAGTTTATCGAACATTGTGCATAGGCGGCGTTTGTGTGTTTTTGATCCAAAATTTTTTTCTTACTTTTAATATTCATGATAATATATTTATTAAAATAAAAATATTTCATAATTGATACACTGAACTTTAAAGCGCAAGACTGATTATTTTGCCTTATTGTAAAAAATTATCATTATGCACTAGACTTGGTGTACAAAATGTAGTGCCCTATGCACCACTGGGTGTGACTAAGAGAAAATAGTAACGATATTTCTAATGATTATAGAAACATGATATTTTTTTGTATATATTTTTTAAACTGCTGAAGCCAGTTTTGTGATAAAAGCTTTATATGTCACCTAATTGACATACATTTTTTAAATTAATAATTATACTATAAATAATTATGTGTAAATTTCCATTAGATTAATGCATTGTAACGATCATCTCTCTTCACCGAACTTAATTTGATGGACAGGGACATTGATATTACATTGATATATGTACATATGTACATTAAGCGGGGTATATTTTATATGATTATTATTTTTATTAATGAAGGTAAAATGATTCCAATGTATTAAACATGAAACAATATTAATCTAAAAAATTACTCATTATTATTAGTATTACTATTATTTGTAATTATATCATACCGAACTCCATGGAAGTCAGACATCTGTGATTTATATGGGAAAATAGTATATAGTAAATAAAAAAACTCATGGGTTTTAATGAGTGAATTTTATTGATATCCCAACAGAGACAGAGAATGTGGATTTATCTAGGCGTTTACAGGGCTTATGACCTGTATCAACAGATGTCACCAGTGAGAAATTCACTTGCAATGTGATATTACGAACGCGAGTTTAAATATACAAATTTCAAAAATTTATTATATATATTTATCACATGGGCAGAATAGGAAATTTTTAATACATCAAGTGGCCACTTAACTCCAGCCAATGACAGGTCATAAGCCCTGTGTAAACGCCTAGATAATCCACATTCGTTTTCCAGAGTTTTTCTCTGTCTCTGTTGTGATATCAATAATATCTGATATATAGCCCCTAAGCATGGGTTATAATTCAATAATTTTCTACAAGTATTTGTACACATTCAAAAAGGTTGTTAAACTGAATTTTGTTTATCCACTAATATTAGTAAATTTCATCAAGCGTAGATTTTTAGGAGACGCATTTTATTACTTTCGAATGTTCATATAGCTTTTTTGCTTAAATTCTCTAACATTTACTGGTAGTTATTTTATAATAAATTTGGATGTAAGAAATAATGGTATTATGTTACATATATAAGTATTACCTGTTTGATTCGAATGGACCGTTATTTTTGCATTCATTGAATGGAGTTTTCTACTCTTTATGTGCTGTTTTGCTGCTTTACGATCCGCCCCTGGGTTTCCAATGGCGTTTTCTGGAATCGGAAGAATGAAATATGAAATAGCTTCAGTAAACTTTCTTATGTTACTACCCCTATCAGACTTTATTTGGTATTGAGATATATAAAACTTCATTATTTCATACATTGCAATACAGTATTTTTTATTATATTTTTCCAATGGTAGTTTAAAGAATGGATAATATTGATAATCAGGTACTCTTGTAATAATAGTGAGGCTAGTTTTTAAAACGAAATTTATTCGTACAAATATTTTTTATTTTTTTTAGTTTTTAATAATTTAACTGTTAATTGTATATAAATGCAAATTTTAATTTTTTGTTTCAATCACTTGTTGGAACCACTTGTTGGACCTGAATCCCTTAAGACTTTCTCTGGAAATATTCCCTTCATGTAATAAAATCAATTTACACTGCGTATATGGTGATAGCCGATGCAGTGCCATATGTAACATTGGGTACGAATAAGGGGAAAGTAGTAGTCGTAGTAGGGAACTAATATTTAGTAGTATGATTTACTTTTGGATATTTGTAACTATTGAACCATTAGTATACATGGTGTTTGTAACAAAACCGTTTAGCACCTTTACACCCGTAAACTGGTGATGAATCGTACAGATTTTGAAGTCGACTTTTGTGAATCTTGGTTTTACTTTGTTAACATTAGTATTCAGCTTCTTAAAGTACGAATAAGCGTCGAGTTAGTAGTAGAAGTAGTTTTGGAACCCAACTACTGTTAATCATTTCCTTTTTATGATACTATTTTTTTGTACTTATTGAACATAAGTATGGGTCAGGTGTAACATTAAACTCGTAGTACAAAATCGAATAAACTGTGAATCTTCATTGTACATTGAGTTTGGTTTATAGTCGAATGTGGATCATATGATTTTGAATGGTGTGCGAATTTTTTGTAAAATGTCTGTCTCATAAAAGCTTGGTGTGCAAGTTTATGAAGATTTAGTGAATTTGCTTGAATTCTTTCGTTGAAATGCAGTTTTTTTATTTTCCGTATTGCTTTATAAATTCGATTAATGTGACCTTAATACATCAAATGATAAAAATTTGGCTTTTTGCGGTTTCAAATTAATCGCATGAAAAAAGGTTTTCCACATCACATTATCCATCACCTAACCTATTAATTCCACCTTTCTATCGTTTTCCATAAATCAATTAGGTTTTTTGCCGGTAGCTATCTTTGTAATGAGTTGTGGTGCATATGGTTTCAAGTACAAACTCCCAACCTAAGCATTTAAGCCTCAATTGTTACCACCATTCCTTTTTTTATTTGACTTAATTTTAAGATCTTGACATCTTTTGAAAAACTGGTCAAGATCAACAAGAAACAAGCTAAGGGCTAATAGTCTACGCATTGTTATCGAAACAAATTAATATTTCTTATCTAAGTATTATTAGGTATCATGACTTATCGTTTGGTTCAAAGTTGTACTTACATGTGTATAGTTCGCGTCATGTAAAAAGACGCTGGCGGTCAAGTTGCGCACTAGCCAATTAAGCGATTATCGGCCTTATTTGCGACGCGGGGTGGGTGGGTCACTTGCGCAGACCAACCCCCTCCACTTTCCTCCAGCGTCTTTTTACTTGGCGCGACCTATACCTACTCGTTGGTTGTACCCAGCTAAAAAATTGCTTGAAAAAAGCTTTTTTTTGAAAAGTAATAATAGTACCTACTAAAAACGCATTATTTATAGTTGTAACACTTACAGTTGATGACCAGTCACTGTAGGTACAAAAAAATCCGGGAAGTAGGGCTTCAAAATGAGATCTAAAGATGTAAAGTAAAAAGTGAACCATTTCTGAGATATTAATTTTTCACGGTTTTTTTTAATACTATTTATTTTATTTTATCATCGTAAAACGACAAGTCGTAAATAACCACCTGGTAAGTTAAAACCTTGAGGATTTAATAGGATAATAATAAAAGTGGAAGTGCATCAAGTTGTTTTATTTTACTTTTATTAGTTATGTTAAAATAATAATAATCATCGATTCCACCAAGCAAAAGTTAGTAGATCCCCAACCAAGTTATAGCCAGAGTACCTCTTCAAATTTTGTATGGGTAATTATTTATTTATGGATGATTTATTAAGCGCTATTTTTGCGAGAAATCGCCTCAAGAGCGCTGTACAATAAAGAGACTCGATCACAACACCTTGCAGTTACCAAGCGCATGGACGATTGGAAATTTTTTTTAATACATGATATAAAAAATATTTTAAAGTCAATACGTACTTAGATTATAATGATGGATTATGTGTAAACATATATAACTTTGTAGGGGGATAGATTCTTGTCTTGCAGCTACTGAGCGCATGGACGATAGATTCTACCCACTTTTACAAAATTTGAATTGTTAAAAATAGTGAAATGTGTATAGATTCAATATGTAAATGAACTTTTCCAATAAGAATTTAAAAATGAATGTCGTGTAGAGAAGGCATGCGAATAAATGTTTGAAAGGATTGATTTTAACAAATATGTAATACACTTACAAATATGTAATACATATGGAAATGTTATGTCATTCCTTACGCTACTTTTCCTTGTTTTAAATGTAATTTTATGTACTCCTATGTTTATATTTATGCATCAAACTATTTAGGTCATATGGATTCCAAACCGCCTCCACTAAGCGGTCAGCCGCCAGTTTTTGTGCTTCCCAAGACAGGTAGGTACACGTCCCGAGGGTCTGATTGATTCTGTGGCAGCGGTGGACCTCCGGAACTGTTAATATAAATGATGTAACGAAACTCGTAGTACAACCCGAAAACTGGTGAATCTACATCATATTTGGTATCTGATCATATTTATCATCAATCTAGATTGAAACAATTTTTTTTTCTACTAATAAAAGCTTTCATAAATACCGCAGATTAAGTAAAATTGCGTAAATTCTTATTTAAGTACGATTTTTTTCTTCGTTTACTATTAATTTGACTAAATAAATTATATTTGATAATAATTAGCAAAAAAAAATTGAAAAAAAATTAACTTCTTGATTAATTTTTTCAAAAGCTATGGGTCAAATAAAAAAAAAAAATTCTACAAAGTCGACTCCAAATATGATGTAGATTCACTGGGTTCCACTTGTACACCGAGTTTTTTTACACGGTGTATATGATGAAAGAACGGCTAAAAAATATATGATGCGACTGTGCCTGGATGTAGAAGTCGAGGAAGGCCGAGAAAGACATGGCATGATCAAGTAAAACAAGTGCTTGAAAGTGGGCATGTAAGAAGTCGGAATAATCGACGTGCGTGCATGAGAAGATGTATGAATGTGGAGGAAGCAAGAGAAGTATGCCAGGACAGAGTGGTGTGGCGTTCTATCCTCTCTGCCTACCCCTTCGGGGAAATGGCGTCATGGCTTGTTAGTTAGTATAGTTAGTTTATATAATATACTTAAAGTGTTCAGGAAATTTGTAAGGCATAATACATACAAATATACAAAAAATATAAAACCTTTATTTTGAGCTTGTTCAAGTTTATAAATCTGTAATTTTAACCATGACGGAAGTACACTTATTTTTATTATCGATATCTATACATATAGTAATAGGGAATATTGTAATAATTCAAGTGGCCGCTTAATCCAGCCAAAGATATGTCATAAGCCCTGTGAAGGCTTGAATATCCATATTCCCAAGTTTGGGAAAAACTTCTCTGTTGAGATATCGTAAATAACAATGTAAAACCAGTGTTAATGCATAAGAAAGTTAAACAAAGACGGTAATATTTTTAAGAAAACATAGAAGAATGCAATAAATTCAGAAACTCATGTTGAAGGCGGTGTTGAAGTAGATGACCGAAGAAGATGAAGAAGTTGGAAGTTGAAGAAGCAAAGTTGAGATCGGTTAAAGCGAGTTCATTTTGCGAACGCCAAAACAGGCAAATCTTACACAACACTGCCCGTTAGTGACGGTCACAAACCAACATCGCCTAAACATTGTGGCCAAGTGGCTCTTTATTGCTTAGTAGTCGTCCCTCATCACGCGCTGCAAGAAGTCACTATGAATGTCATACACCAACATCACCCAAACACTGTGGCTAAGTGGCTCTTTATTGATTAGTAGTCGTCCCTCATCACACGCTGCAAGAAGTCAAAAACATATTATGAATGTCATAAACCAACATCACCCAAATATTGTGGCTAAGTGACTCTTTATTGCTTAGTAGTCGCCCCTCATCACACGCTGCAAGAAGTCATTGTGAATGTCCCTAAACCAACATCACCCAAACACTGTGGCCAAGTGGCTCTTTATTGCTTAGTAGTCGTCCCTCACCACGCGCTGCAAGAAGTCACAAACATAATGAAGTGTCATAAACCAACCACACACATCGCTTGCAAGAAGTCACAAACATATTATGAATGTCATAAACCAACATCACCCAAATATTGTGGCTAAGTGGCTCTTGATTGCTTTTGTAGTCATTCTCCCATGGACCGCTGGGTGGTGTGAGTGGATCAAGTCTACGAACCTTAATCACAGTGATTAGATTGGTTGACAGATAGTACTTGTACAACAATGATGTATAAAACAAAAAAAAACATAGGTAATAGAAAAAATTAAACTATGGGAAGTGAGATATGAAGTGGAAGTAAGGGGGGAGAGAATCTAGAAGGAAGGGGATATTTGGAAGGAAATCAAGGTACTGGAGATAGATAATAATGCTTTTAGCGCTTGCGCTTTGGACAGAAAAATAATTGTTGAATAAGGATGTATTATGACAAGGAATGAAGAGTGTTCTATTCTGAGAAGAGCTCAGTAAAAGACTGTGTTCATAAAGGTTAACCAATTTTTCGACCAGATATTTGAGTGCAGAAAGATTGTGAAGTTTCGTTTTCAATAAATAAAATATTTTTGTTTTTCCTAATAATAAAATAATTTAAATTCATTAAGTTAATGGATAAAATACTAATTCTTTGAAGACATTGATTGCGATGTAAAAGGCCATCTTTTGTACCGTGTGATCGAGCAAACAAGTCTAAAATTCTTGATTTATTGCCCGTTCTCTAAACCCAGCAGTTTGTTCAGCCGGTCCCATCGCGTTGCATTCTCACAACTTTAGTTCAAAACCATATTTACTGACACAAAACAACTAAATATGATCAAACTAGGACCATGTCGTAATACATTAAAAGCAAGATTTTCTCCAAAGAAACGAAGGAGGCGGGAGAATATCGCGTCTGTTGACATTTGGGCGCCTTTGTCGTTTTGTCACACGACCTAAAATATCCACCATATTTACTTTCGATCTAAAAACACTTGAATAACTTCACGATGACAATTTTTCACAAATTTTTAAGCTAAGCACATGAATTGGGTTCTTTCCGATTTTTTTGTTTTTTATTTAAAAAAAATGATTGAAAAATTACAATATTAAGGGAAATTTAAAATTTTTTTTACGATGTCATATGAATTTTTTAGCGCTTTTTCAAATCGCTCGCAAAATCCTCCATTTAGCGCGCATGCGGTGTGACGTCACAGCAATATAGGCGCTCACTACGGAATGAATTTCACGCCTTCCACGGTAGACGGATATGACGTCATTAGCCAATAACGGGCGTTAAAAGTCACTCGTAATTTCGTGTTTTTAAAACATAAATTTATAAATGAAAACAAAATTTTTGATCATTGTGTTTTATATCGTTGGAATTGTAAAAATATTCTTTAAATATTTATAGCGTTTTCAAGGATATTCATGTTATCTGGAAGAACCCTTTTGTAGTTTTATTACGGTTATAATACATGATTAATTTAACCCTGGACACCTAACGTTCGTAGATAGGTACCCTATTAAAACTAACAATTCGCCGTTTCTACGAACTATTTTAGGTGGTGATTTATATCTTAGGTAGGATTTTTATTATTTTTGTTATCATTATTACGGTCCGTAATTAATTTTTAAAATATCGTTATCGCGATTTCCCGCCAGACCAGGTCATATTATATGGTAAAATGCGTCTATCAATATTTCAACCAAGTTTTGCCGTAAGTAGCACCTTAAATAGAAAAAAGTACCTACATAGCCACTTCTCTGGTTCTACGCATCAATTATACATATTATTATATTCAGTACGACCCTTTTAATGCGCTTAGGAGCATCCGTTTGGTGTAACAAAGCTCGTAGTACATCCCGAAAGTTGTCAAATCTGCATCATATTTGGAAGCGAATCAATGCGTAATATTATGACTTTTGAATCCAGGTTTAAATTTTTTTTTTAAAATTTTGTTTTCTTAATGAATTGTACTAATTTGACAAAATAAATGATATTTGTTAACAATTTGCAAAAATTTTTCGAAAAAAAAAATCACCTTCTTTCTCAATTTTCTCGAAAACTATGCGTCAAATAAAAAAAAAAATTCCACAAAATCGACTCAAAATATGATGTAGATTCACCGGTTTCCCGCTTGTACATCGAGTTTACGGTGTACATTCAGTGCGACCCTATTTGTGCATTTAGGAGGCAATCGATCCGTTTTTATAAGCTCGGTTTTTAAATATTTTTTGATTTTAAATTTTTTAATTTTTCCCTGAAAATTTTTAATATTCATTATTATTTACAAAATATAATGTACATTGTAAATTTGTTGATAACATGCTAATGTTAGTTTTGATGGATCACATTAATGTCAGCACACTTTCAAATTAGGTTATTGTCAATTTCGTGTAATGCTAATGTTAAAATTTTTAATTGGTCGATGAATTTAATAAAATTACAAGCTGTTTAAGTTTCGATAAATCATAAAAATTTACGATTGTTAGATTAAAATTTGATAATTGGCAGGTTCTAGCGATGTGATCCGGTATACTGATTTTAATTTGTTGATTAATTAATTAAATTAATGGGTGTAAAAAAAAACACTGATTCACTTTCCCTTATCCGCACCTAATGGGGCATTGGAACATCAGAGTATCTGGATAATTTTATTAAATGGAGGTAAGATAATCAGTCTTACGCTGCCAGTCCAAGGTATCATAAATAACATATCAATAGTAAAACCATCATCATCATACCATATCCGCTCCCTATGTGGAGCATATGGATTCAACAAACTGCCTCCAAGCCAAGTATCGGCCGCTAGTTCCCGCGCATCCTCCCAAGTCAGGTCCACGTCCCGCAGCTTTGACGCAAATTGCCCACGAATCGTCAGCAGTGGGCGTCCAGGACGCCGAGAATCTGATGACTTGTAAAATATAGGCAAGCATGGTGGCGGCTCTCGGGAGGCATGCGTAGTATATCTAGCCAGCCGAAAAGCCTTCGCTGGATGACATTAGAAACTAAACTAAACTATAAACATATTAAAACCCCATGTAAATAAATTTTGACGTTGACCCACTACGCGGGAATCGAATCCGCGACCTCGTGCATGGTAGTCAAGTTATTTGCTGTTATCTGCTACCTGTTTCAGTTTCAATTCTTGTAATCTTATTCGGTATACGAAGGGTTGGTTGGAAGATATTGCTTAAAAGCTTGTAAGCCCGCCTTTTTACTCTTGCTATGTAATTGTACATAAAGTTATAAATAAATAAATGTCAATTTGTTGGTGAATAAAGTCACGTGATGTGATATAATGATATTAATTTTCATAGATAAGCTATTTTCTTCCGTCCCTTAAGTCCAGATTTAGACAATTATCTCAATTTCAACTTGTTAGAGGGAAACAGAATGATTAAAATGTATTAGATAGTTGTCTTTGTTTCACTGCAAAATACAAATGGAACATAAAATTTTGACAGTTGTCTTTGAAATAGATTTTCTAGTTAACTTAACATGTCTCTGGATGTGAATGGTTCTTTATATCAACAGGCTGTGAGGTTAGAATTTGTCAATTGGTAGTTTCTCGTGATGCGAGCCGGTACGCTAATGTTAATTTAATGTAGAATAATGAAAATTACCTCATGTTAAAGTGTCGATATATAGCACATCTCAGCACGTGGTTTCAGGTTTGGATTAGGTCACTCGGGAAACGTGCTGGTGGATTAAAGCTTCTTGTACAACTGTGAAGTCCATTCGGAGAACTACATCTTATGGACTCCTGCTACCACATATGGAATTGATACCTTGTTGTGGCCAGCCACAGCCACATGATCAGTTTTACACTCCAACGTCAGTCCAAGATTTTGAAGTGAAATATCGCATTCAAATAAATATTACATGTTGACCCTGTAAGGAATCGGACTCCACGGTAACTCATGTTTGTAGCCCCAATGCGCTTTCACTACTTCCACGAGGGGAAGGACAATGGAAACTAAGTCTTGTTTTTTTTTCTGTAAGAATGGATGAAGTTTGTATAAAATATTTATTGTATTTCGGCAGTACGAAATTGTGAATTATGAAAACATTATGAAAGTATGTTCTAACGCATCTGAAATTTGTACACGAGTAATTGAACCATCCACATTTTGACATTTTTTTTTTATTTTAGTCTTTACTTTATTTTTTCCCAAGAAGAAAAAATTGGGAGACCTTGACGTAGTACAGCTTCTACGATTATCAGACTGGAAGATGGCGGTGTTGAAGGAGGTCAATGTAACGTAATGGTTAAGACTCCATCATCATTATATCATTTGGTCTTTTTATATGGTGACCATCATTTAGTCCTACTTGGGGTATTTTTAGTGTTATTTGAACTCGAGACTCGTCTTTCACTTCGATGGCCCTAAAGGATACGGAGGATTCCGAGGATTTCGAGTTCTTTGTGGGTTGCACAGTTTCAACCTGCGCTGTGCAAGCGGGTTGCCCTGCAAGGCGTCGGACCCTCCTTTTTCTTACGATATGGAGGTTCCGTATTCGATTTCTGGTAAGAACACAAAAAATCAAAAGTAATGTTTCTTAAGCTTGCGAATAAATAGTGATGTTCTTCTATGTTATTGGGCTTCCTGGCCTGTTGAGATGGTTTAAAAGTTTAAATAAGCTACGTTTAATCGTTTTAGCGCCAAAAAAGAAGAAGAAGAATGAGTTCCGAGATCAAAAAACACCAAAGACGTTAATGCACTTTCAAATGGACCCAAATCAAGAGAATTATGAAGCGAACATTTTTGAATTTTTAAATAATGTCAGATAATAAAGCATTTCCACCTGTAGAAAATATTGCGACAATTTTCAATATGTTTATGGGTTGAAGTAAAAAGAGTGTTGACTTTTTAACAAACACAACCCCAGAATACAATTGTAAGAGGCGAAACAGATGTCTATTGAGTAAATAGTGTTTTATCTGTTTACCTCAAAGCGAATTAAAGCCAAATAGGTTGGCCAACTGAATTTACCAGACATTTTAGTAGACCACATGAAAACACATTCAAGTTACAGAATTTTTATTGATACCAAAAACTTGAATTTAGACTCTTTTATGGTGGAGAAATTGAAACGTGTTATTATAAATATGTATTTACTTTAAAAGGGATTGAACGTAGAAGAAAGAAGAATGCGGAATATGGAGAACTTTTTTTCCAAACTCGGGAATATGTATATTGTATATTTTAGCGTTTACAGATTTTATGACCTGCTATTGGCTGAACAAAATCCTAAAAATTTGCTGGTGTGGACATTTGCTAATAAATCGGAAATGGGGAGTGTGTTTAGTAATACGCCAAAAACTTTATCTCCGCAGGGATATAAAAAATTGATGTCATGGGAAAAAATTTAGATTTATGTGCATCTATTTATTCGAAAATACTCAAAATTTTGTAGAGACGGTTTTTAGATCAAAGACCCTTGGAAAACCGAGTATTGAGTGCCCTTAGTGGCTGCTGCATTTAGAGAGCCGGAATCCCAAGGAAGTAATGAGTCACGGGCCCTCTCATGGTGGATTCTGAGCACTTTTTAACCTCCATCAAACTTCTACTTTATTTAACCAATATTTATAATTATTAATGTATGGACAAATCCATAAAAAACTATTTTTTTTAATGAAGAAACTTCGTTTTTAACGACTTTTTTAATTTTAATTTAACTTTCGACCGGTTTCGAGGCAACATGTATCTCTTTTTTCGAGGGTACCTACAATGATAATTTTTTTTTTTTCATTTAAATAGTTTATAATGAATAACTACAAAGATAGTGCTTTTAACATAAATTTACAATCCATTACACGTTAATTAAAATTGCACCATTTTAGGTGTCAATCTCAAGGACCTTTACCTGTGTTTTTCTTTCGTTTTTTTTTCTTTCATTTTCATCCTTTTCGGGACCCTAGGCATCTTAAACGGGCCTGGTTGCCCCACGATTTGGTTTTTATTTCTTTTGTGTACTTTATTCATTTAATTAATGTTATGTTAATTATAAGCAATAAATATGGGTTTAATAATAATTATTGATCTTCACTAGGGTGCCCTCCCTGTGCTCTTAGGACAAATTTCCCAATGTATTATAGTATTTTTTTTAATGTTCCTAATATTATTCAATATTAAGTATTAATTTAATGGTTAATGTAATGTATGGAAATAATAATACGTTCTGCTAAATCATTTTTATATGGGTAAAAAAAAAAATAAAATAATAATCGAGTCCCATAAAAACATGTCAAACTTGGCACCCCAACATTCTGCACATCAGTTGTCATTCTTTTGTATTTGTCTTTTCCAATTTTATTTCTCATTCAGTGCAAGCTTGTTGCGTGGAAACTAGTAAGGTTGTTGCAAGTTAACAGACTTGCCCGAACAAACTTTCTGCAAGTCTTCCATTTGACACCACAAGATTGCAGCTAGTTTGATGCACGTTTACAGTGCTATCTGGTTGACTACAATTGATTAATTATTGTAATGTAGCAGAAAACACAAGAAGTAATATATGTAAGTAATAATGTTTAGTTATTGATTACTTATTGCCTACCAGCTACCGGAGGCAGTGGTGATGTGGGTATGAGTGGCACACTTGTGGTGAAGTATTGTTTCAGGTGGTTAAACGGACACATGATCTGTCCTGTTCCATTTCCCACGGTGCTGGTCGCTGGTCGCTGGTCGCTGGTCGCTGGTCACCTTACACAGTTATCAGCTAACATAATGTGGAGAAATTATAACATTATAAACTAACTAACCATCACGCGATTTCCCCGAAGGGTTGAGGGGTAGGGCAGAGAGGATAGACGCCACACCACTCTGTCCTGGCACACTTCTCTAGCTTCCTCCACATTCATACATTTTCTCATGCACGCACGTCGATTATTCCGACTTCTTACCTGCCCACTTTCAAGCACTTGTTTTACTTGATCATGCCATGTCTTTCTCGGCCTCCTCGATTTCTACATCCAGGAACAGTCGCATCATATATTTTTTTTGCCGTTCTTTCATCATCCATTCACTCTACATGACCGAACCATCGTAAAAGACCTTTTTTAATTTTGTCGATAATGCTTATCTCAGCCTTGCACTCACGACGATTTTACAACTAAATTTCGACATTTGTACAACCTATCAAACATAGTCTTACCACACATTCGCGGTGAGATATCGCATTTCAACTGCATTCATCCTACTTTCATCCTTCTTTTTCCAACACCACGCTTCACTACCATACATAAGGGTTGGTACCAGATCTTCATAACATTATACATTAATTATATATACTATCCTGCACTAAGTACAAATTTTTCGAAAATGAACTGGTATGACTCTCACTGACTGCTTTCTTTTCTTCGAAATTTCTGTCTTTGAATTGTGTTTCTATCCATAAAAAAACAATTTTTAACGATACTGTACCAAAATTATAATCACACTTTCGCGATTTGCAGTTTAGTATTCATGGTACAATATCAACGGTAGGTCCCTTAGGTCTTAGAAGTGAAAGAAGAGGAAGCAGACGAAAAAAAAAAAAGAAGAATATCAAACGGTTTGTAACAGCCTAATAACGGTCTGCGACCTTCATCACAACCTGTTACTCCTCTATGGCTGCGAATCATGGCAACCTAACCACGGACCAAAATACCAGACTTCTGAGTTTTTGAGAATTGGTGTCTTAGAAGAATATTAGGTGTGTGGTGGTTTCACTTCTACGTTTTGTGTGTGTGTTGTTATACATATACAGGGTGTAACAAAACTCGATGTACAAGCGGGAAGCCAGTGAATCTACATCATATTTGGAGTCGATTTTGTAGAGTAATTTTTTATTATTAGACCCTTAGTTTTCGAGAAAATTGAGTACGAAGTAGATTTTTTTGTAGAATTTTTTTTGCCAATTATTTTCCAATATCATGTATTTACTCTATCCATAAAGGAAGCAAAATTAAAAAAAAACGCGTTTTAATAAGAATTTCAGCAATTTTACTCAATCTGCCATACATCTGCAAAACTTTTGTGAGAATTTATTTTTATTTTTTTTTAAGCTCAGATTAAATTCATATTACACAATCGTCTCCAAATACGATGTAAATTCACTGGTTTCCCGCTTGTACATCGAGTTTTGTTACACCCTGTATACTTAATCTGAAAAAAAAAACGTTTCAGCGTATGTTCGTTTTAACTCAAATTCTTTATTATTTTTTCAGTCAAAACAAAAAAAAAGTTATACTCAAATTAACAAACTCGTAAAGTAAAGCATTTTCAGTTGTTTTTGTTGACGAGACCTAATGACTTTTCATTAACTTACAATATAGAAAACTCTGCCAAATGTTTGCTCATGAAATATCTGTGGGAGTAATTAAGTCCGGTATTTTTTTAGTCTTGTGACCGGATGGTTGACAAAACTAAATGTGAAAGTCTATTCTAAATCCTGGTTATAATAATATGTTATTGTTTACTGCTTTTCATTTAGACTCGCGTCAGTTTTTTGCGATGTTTCTGGTGTGCTTTGGAGGTGTGGCAAAATGGCAAATAATATCAGTGTTTATCTGTTATTGAAACGAACGGGAACGAAAAATCGATTTTTGAGAACAGCGAATAAATTAATAACAAAGTGAAATTATATCAGATAGTTAGTTAATTGATGCAGTTAAATACTAATAAATTGTAATCTCGTTATTTGCCTACCTTTATTGAATTAATACGTTTTTTGTTAGCTCTGAGGATGACAAGGCGTTGTCAAAACTAGTTTGAATTTATTTAAAATAAAGTGAATCATATAACAAAATTGTTTTATTTAATTTAAATTGACAATAATGAACGGTTGACTATTAAAAATAAGAATTTTTCATTGCAGTATTTTTTTGGACAACGAACATTAGTACCTAAAACAGTTTAACTATGTATATTCAAAGTGTAATCATAATATACAGTGGCCAATATGCAAAAAAGCACTAACTCAAAATATAGCTTTTTGACATGATAAAGTGTTAATATTATGTCTCAGAAAAATATCAGGTGTGCGCTGGTTTGACTTTGTAAGGAACACAGAGGCGAGGCAACGGACACAGCAACCCTTCGGCGAAGGCGCTTCGGCTGGCTGGGCCGTATACTTTAGGTATGTATGCCTTCCGAGAGCCGACCAAAATAATAATACCATGCTTGCATAATATTTTACTCGACATCAGGTTCTCAGCGTCCTGGACGTCCACTGTTGATAATAATTTGGCAAATATATGTTGAAATATTATTTCGTTAACAGTGATTGTCCCCCTCGTAGCATAGTGGTACCGCATTGGCTACCGTGCATGAGGTCGTGGGTTCGATTCGGGTCAACATGAATAATATTTATTTACACGTGATTTACATGCCTATTAATATTTCATGTGTGATAACTTGGACTGGTACTGAAGCGTATGGCTGATCATCTTACCTTGTGTAATAAAATTGATCAAGATACACTGCACTTGATGTACCGATGCAGTGCCCTATGCACCATTGGGTGTGAATAAGTGAGAGTAGTAGTAGATGCATGATAATGTATCATTAATCTCGCTGTTAGAATTTTCTATTAATATCGTAAGTTATTTTTAGAACGTATATTTTCGGAAGTGAAGGTAAGAATCTACGTCAACCTACGACGTAGCTACGTACACCTGGGTACTTTGAATATAATTACTTGCAGAATGCCTCCCTTTGCCAAGATGAGGAGATCTTATCTCGCTGTGACTTATTACTTATTACTATTTTATGACTTGCTGTGTAATATGTCTGTGTGCGAATCACTTAGAGCCCCCGCAGACTAGAGACTTTCGATAGTTTAGTCGGGTTGGGCTGCTAGCGCGCACACTGAATCAACAAAACAGTCGGGTTGGTGATTAGTGCGCAGACTAGAGAACAGGTCGGCCAACTGCTCTCGATATAATATTCAATAACCTATCACTGTAGATGGGATGCACCCAATACTCTCGGTTTCTCTTCTTAATCTTTATCTTTCGTAGTATTGCAGCAATAATAATTTTTCTTGATAATATTGTTCCAACATTCATTGCGACCGCTCTCTCCAAAAGTCGTTTATTAACTGTAAAATCATTCGAGAGCAGTTGGCCGACTGTTCTCTAGACTGGTTTGTAAATTCAGTGTGCGCGCTAGCAGCCCAACCCGATTAAACTATCGCCCGATAGAAAGTCTCTAGTCTGCGGGGGCTCTTATTATTACCAGCCATCAGTCATCACAGGCATCAGCTGCTGTGTGCAGGAGAGTTATTGATAAAATGGTAAATGAATCGTGAAAATGACATTGAATACTTTAGTCCTTACTATTATTATAATATGTCGGTATTCTCATTAATATATAAATGTATTATAAGCAATCTAAAATAATAATTTATATAGTAGAAGCAATACCACTGACTGTCAAGATCAGAATGAGGAATTTTAGTTGTAGGAACCTACCCAGAACTGAATTTTATAAAAATGTTTTCATGTACAGGACAAAAATTCGAAGGTTTCCTATCTGCTTCTAAGACGAAACTTGAACCTATGAAAATGAACCAAAGATTTTTTTATGTAAGATACTTAAATTTTTATTTATTCCAAAAACTTGCACAGGGTGTAACTTGGTATAGGTCACGTCATGTAAAAAGAACGCTGGCGGTCAAGCTGCGCATTAGCGCATTAGGCGATTATCGGTATTATTTGCGACGCGGGGTGGGCGGGTCACATGCGCAAACCCACCCCCTCCACTTTCTTCCAGCGTTCTTTTTACATGATGCGACCTATACGAAGGCACGAATAGACGACATTTTTACTACGCATTTAGGTAGGTATTTAAAAAATAAAAAGAGAAAAAGAAATTATTGTCAAGTTCCTCACGGTAAAGATATTTACGCATCTACCTACCCTCTAATCGCATATCGCAGTTCTAGGTAAGTACCGAGTCAATAATATTGAGTCGTATAATTCCAAAAGTTGGTAACTCTAAAAAAAAAACATAAATAAATAACGGTTAATGACATCGGAAAGAGGACTCGAAGGTCCGTTAAAAATCATTTCAAAAGTAGACAAAATTCGGAAAAAAAGTGGAAAAAAACGAAGGGTACATCGAAAGATGGGTACAACGTAAAATTTATTTTCATGTCCAAAAAGCGACAACTCCCAGCTGGTAATTAAATAAATGCAGACAAATCCAAAAAAAAATTAACAATTTAATTCCCATTTTTTTATATTTTAGTAATCTGTTTTAATAGTGAATTTATAAAATTACGCGAAAGAATTTGCAGAGAATAAGTGTTTTATTATAGATTGTATAATAATAAAATATTTAAGTAGTATATTTTATTTTAGGGTGCATTTTTGCAGAATCCATTTTGGGAGGTACCCTGCCGGCTAAACTAGGAACTAAAAATAACATTTTGCAAAAATATTCTGTAAAACCTTTCTAAATTGCTCCGTACATAAAACACGTTTCTACTAATCAAAAATTAATATGAAACACGTTGTTTTTCACATATATTTTAGTGCACATAGGTTATATTATAAAACATTATCGATTTTATAATATTTTGCACGGGTGTTTTTTCAACTCTATTGGTGAAACTGCGAACTAACACGTACATTCTGTTCCGCTTTTTACGTTGCCGCACTGCCTCCGTCAAAGTGAAATTAGTGGTGCGCATAATCGATTGGCGGTCAAAATATTAGCAGTTCATAATCGATTATTAAAATAAAAGATTAATAGCAATAATTTAATAACTACAGAAAAGGCGTTTTTTTTTAAAGAAAAAATAATCGGTTTGAGAAAACGTCGTATGTCTGAATTATAATAAAATAACATATTTTCCGATTTATGTACAGAAATTTGTTTATATCGGGTAAGAAGTAAGCGAAGAATATCCTTCAAAAAAATAAACATGCAATATTATGTCCCTTTTTCCTTATTAAATTTGATCTTTTGTTCGATATTAAGTCGAATGTTGTAGAGATCCGATTCCGCAATCGAACATTTTTTGAAAACACTCTTCATTCAATAACCAAATTGACAAACGAATTCTAAATTATTATAAATAACAGGTTTAATAATCGCTACGAAAATAAACCGAAACCTTCGGTTATTGAAATATATACCAGGTATTAAATACCTGTTCGGTTCTCATAACAGGTTAACTGGTGTTGCGCGACACTATTTATTCCTTTTCTGTCATACGGGATCGCTGACAAGTGGCCTTTTTCGTTTGACACTTTGACAGCAGTCGTTACAATATTTTGAATATATTTCCGTGTCAAAGTTCAATGTTATCGCCATTCGAATACCGCGATAAGTAACCAAACGATAACTGCTATTCTGTACCTAAGTAAACTCCGAAGTGATAATAGCTATCAGCTAAACCAATATAGTCCGCAAGTCAGCGCGCGCTCCGAGACTTAAACGACGAAATAAAATATAATTAGTGAGTGAAAACTATCATATTTTAAATTATTAATCCGTTAAATGTATTAAAATTTAACTGGACTACAAATTCCAATTGTTATCAACCGTAGAAATCTTCAGATTTATGTGAAAATGTAGAAAAAACATGATGGGTATTTTAAATTGGTGTGCTATTTTTTTTGTCGAATTAAGTAAAGTTTTACGTAATCTTACCAAAATATTAACTCAACGTTTATTTTTTCACCTTGACCTTGACGTCTAAATGCGATAATGTCAATTTGTTGTGTTTGATGTTTTAATTTTAGATAATAAAAGATAGGCACTTAATTGAATATTTTTGTATGATTTTGCAATAATTCAAAAGGCAAGTTTTCGTTTTCAAAATATGCTGCTACTATGTTTACTTTTGAGAAATGAAATATTGTTATCTTGTATATTTGTTGTGCTTATCTGAATGTTTAACAAAATACTATCATCCTTGTTACAATTAAGATAAAGAGTGTATCAAAATAGTAAAAAAAAGAGGTATGTAATTGACTTAAAACATCATTGTCCTACACAATTTATCAATAGTTTAAAAAAAAAAACATTATTAGAGAAGTAAACCTGCTATAAGTGATCCTTGAAAAAATATATAATTCGTACTTATATAATATTGCATCTCATAAATATCTGCTCCCTATGTAGAGCATTTGGATTCCACAAACTTTATTCCGGTCTAATTAAAAATAGACACAAACATCACATCAACTTAGGTACCTACTTAATGTTTTTTTTTTCAAACCAACTTAAGCTAAAAAGTATGTTTTTATATTTAAAAAAAAAAACTGAGAATTGAACTTGCAACATTAATACATCTCTCTGGTGTTTTAAGCATTTGATTTTGAGGATAACACTTTATTTTAGATATTATAAAACCAATTTTTTCAACATTTGAGTATGTCCAAACACTCAAATCAGGATTTTTTTCCTATGATGGGAGTAATAGGTATATTAATTTTTTATATCTCTACAGAGATGAAGAAGCGATTTTCGAACTTGGGAATATGGATATTCGATCGTTTACAGGGCTTATGACCTGTCATTGGCTGGATTAAGTGGCCACTTGACATTCTTGACTTTCGTTTCTATTAAAGTAAAATTTTTACTCATCATATTTCGTCTTCTTCATAAACGTTTTATACAGCGCTCTTGAGGCGATTTCTCACAAAAAACAGCGCTTTATAAATTGTCCATATAATAAATAAATAATAATAAATAGGTGTTTTACTGTAACGAAAGTTTATCGCCGTACTTGTGTTATGTATCTCTGTAAGAATTTGTATTTATTCTTAAAATAATATTAAGTACAGTAACGACATTGGGTACTTAATACTATGATTGCCCAAACTACTTCTAGGTAAGTGCTATGATGCTGTGATGTTATCAACCAATTTGTCAAGTCGTCATTTAAACTCTGCCAAAATACAGTACCTAGGAACAATCTTAATAAATGTTAAATATTACATTTGTAAACGACATTTTGATTGCATCCAAATGTTTGTAGACAAAAACTGGACATTATGATTAATAATTTAATATTGCATTAAATAAAATGTAGCAAAAAGTACTTACCTTTTAAAGCAAACTTTTTGTACCTGTGGTAGTGTGGAATATTTTTATGTTTGTATTTTTTTCTCTCTCCCTTATCTGCACCCAATGGTTCATAAGGCACTGCATTGATATACCAAGTACTGCGAATCTTAATATTTTGTTGCATGAAGACAAGGTTATCAGTCTTACGCTTCGGCGCCAGTTAGCCAGTAGCCTAAAACACTATTTCCTAAAATAAAAACTCCTGTATTGATATCCTAACAGACGGAATTCGGATTTTTAAGCGTTACAGGCCTATGACTTTTTGCTGGGTTATGTGGCCATTTTGCTTATTACAACATTCCATATAGTAATAAAAATATTCGTGTTTCTGTGCATTTATTTGAACATACTTGTATGTATTTTTAAAATTTTATTTATTTATTTTTATTTAATTTAAAAATAAAAAAAAAATTTATATGAAAAATTTTTGTACACAAAAAAATACATAAATTCACATGTACATAAGAAAAAATAAACAACAATTTACTACTGTTAATTTCCCTTATTTGCACCCAATGGTGTATAGGGCACTGCATCGGTACACCAAATGCAGTGTAGGTATATTGATCATTTTATTAAATGAAGGTAAGATGATCAGTCATACGCTTCAGTACCAGTCCAAATGTATTTACTGTAGAGAATATATTTATTTTTAAAATGTAAAATGTTTCCCTCGGCACGTGATATCGCAGCGAGGAAACATTATTATTATATTTGAAAAAACCTCTCAATGTAAAGACCCAATAAATTAATGAGAAATAAATACTCAGAAGGTTGTTTTTTCGTGTTTTGATATAGCGTTAATTTGATTCCAGCAGTACTGTAAAATGTCTCGGTTTCCTGTGAACCTCGACAAGCCGCAGTTCGACCAGGGAACGTACTGGGGCCGGGCCAAACACTTCTGACCATCACCAATCCTCTCAACCTGCTGGCCTCCTCGGCAGACTTGGAGAAGGCGAAGCAAATTGTACACAAATACAAGTAATTATAGTGCTGTTTTTCTCACAAAAACAAATAAAAAACACCGGGCTATTTATTTATTTATTTAAAGAGTTTACATAATTAAATGATCATCATCTTTATCATACCATATCCGCTTCCTATGTGGAGCATATGGATTCCACAAACTGCCTCCAGGCCAAGCGATCGGCCGCCAGGATCCATCATCCCAAGTCAAGTCAACATCCCCTAGCTCTGACGCAAACACTGGACATCCAGGACAAGAATATTATGTGTGCGGTGGTCTGACTTTTTATTTATTTATTTATTTTTTATTTATTTATTTATAGGAAAAACAACAGTATCGATACATGAACGTAGTATACAAAAAAAAAGCATGATTACCAATTATAGTTTTTCACATGTATACAATTCAAAGTAGATAGGAAAAATAAATATAAGAAATAAAAATAAAGAGTTATGAGGGAAGGATAGGATGATAGGGATAGGTAAAAGGAAAAGGAGATGACTGGGAATAGGAATAGGATTACCTTTTACAGTCTATAAGATTTCAAATAAACCCGCGCCGCCGATTGGTTTTTGATCTAATAAAAGCATCCCCTCCCGTTGCCGGTCAGGACCTCGTTTGCATGTATTAGCTCTAGAATTGCCAGGACTGAGACTTGCATGGCTTAGTCTTTGAGACAAGCATATGATTACTGGCAGGAAACTACTTATATTTGTATATCACTTTGGCTATGTATAATTTGTACCTAAGTCTTGTCTTCATTTCTTAAAACAGTAATCTTTGACACATGTACAATAATGATAAAATGACAGGATATCCATAGCACTATCACATACAAAAAAGTACAACTTACAGACTTTCTATCAGTTAAATTCACTTTAAAGCGTAAAAAGGAGTAGGAGTCTTTGCTACTGCCACTATCGTATACGTGAGTATGTACTTTGTAAGGAACACAGAAGTGACGCAAGCAACCCTTGGTATCTGCTGTCATCCAGCCATAGACTATGTATGCCTCCCGGGAGCCTTAACCATGCTTGCCTTACATAATTTAAAAGTTGTCAAAAAGTTTCAACTTGTCTGTTAAGCTGAAGATGCACAGGACCGGGAAGTCGATCGCTTGACATGGAGGCAGTTTGTGGAATCATGTTATTAGAAGAATAAGATTTAAAACAAGTGTTTATTTAGATTAGTTGAAAAATGTATGTATGTGTATTTCTAGGAAAGATGGAGAAATCCCCGCTGAACTTGGAGTGGAAGGCTATGGAGAGCCAAGAACTTGTATGACTCGGCGTTCCACCCCGACACGGGGGAGAAGATGCTCCTCCCCGGCAGGATGAGTGCCCAGGTCCCCTGTAACACGGCCATCACCGCATGTAAATATCTCCTGTATCCTTTACATAGATACCCTCGGGGGTGGAAGGGCTATGGAAAGCCAAGAACTTGTACGACTCCACTTTCAACTTTACTCCAAGACTTCTCGAAAATTATACAGAGTAAAATTGCATATATCATTTTTCAATGTAATTAAAAAAGACAAGTGTCAAAGGCGACTCTTCTATCAAAGTCTGTTTGGACGTTTTTATTTGGAAAACTAAATAGAAAACAATTATACATAAATATTAACCATATTGAGTTCAACTGGTGCATAGTTTAATTTTAACGGTGCAATTTATTACATTGAAAGTAAGATTATCAGTCTTACGCTTTAGTATCAGTTCCCTTATCACATAAGAAATATCAACATCTGTTCTCAACTAATGCAGTGTATTGATGTCTAAAATGTAAAATGCAAGGTCTTGTTATCATTGTCAAGTTTTTCTTCAACGAAAATAACACCTTCGACTTGAATGTCTTAAAATGGTCTTTGCAGGTATGTTTTTGTTCAAGAAATCGTTCGACTTAATGTTTTGGTTTGCAGGTATCTTCTGGCAGTGGACTAACCAGTCCTTCAATGCTCTGGTCAACTACACCAACAGATCAGGAGACTCTCCGATTTCGCAAAAGTAAGTCCTAACTTCAACAATGATCACTTGAAGATCTTAAAATGTTTAAACATGGGTAGTCAAATAAATTGCAAAGCGACACTTTCTTCACATATCATCTGATAGCCCAGTATATCAAATTATTAGTCACCTATATCAAATGCAGCAAACGTTTGCACATAAGATTTGGAATTATCTGTGTGTATTTAGAGTAATGTTCCTCAAGGGTATTAACTTGGACCCTCTTTATTTACCATAAATAATTGATTTCTTTGTTAAACACAATATTGGTTTATTTGTTGTATGTCAACAAATAATGACAAATTTTTTAAATAAGATTAAAAATCTTGTTGTAAAAACCAAGCACCAATTAATGTGAAATTTTCGCTTGATAACATCCGTAAATAAATACTATAAAATATAAGATGCATGGTATTATACAATATTATTATTTTTCCAGACAGCTTCTCACTTCTTATGTATGTGCCACGGGTGGTGCATTGACCACTGCACTTGGGCTTAATGCTTTAACGAAGGTAATTTACTTTCAAGAATGTTATTTTGTTGAAGCTTTTCAAGAAAAATGACGAGGGCTGGAAATAAAACATAAAACAATTATCCTCTTTCTGAAAACATTGATGTAATTTGAAGACACTGGCCTGTGTTAAATGACATTGTTATATTTAGCTCCAAATGCAAAGAAATGTGATAAAATTGTTTTCATACAAATTTTTCAACCATGTACCTACCTGAAATAACACCAAATTTGTTCCTGGTTTATGTTTTCATTTTTTTTGTACTTAAAAAGACAAGAACATAGCATTTACTTTCTCGCATTCAACATTTAGCTTTCTTAGTAATATCAAAACACAACAGGCAGTAGAAATATAGATTGCACAACACAAAACACTCTCTGTTGTCATATTCCCGTAGTTCTAAATAGGATATTGGGCCCAAACGGTTTATGATTATATTTAATTGTATTAATTTCAGAGTATGCCGAAAGTGGTAGGAAGATTAGTTCCTTTTGCTGCGGTTGCAGCTTCCAATTGTATCAACATTCCTATGATGAGAATGAAGTAAGTAACACACATTCTTCTTAGTAAATTGTTTGTAAATAAGTAATAAGTATTCTTTAATCCGTTTACTGCCTTTGCATTTTGGATAATTAAAAAAGAGATGGTCCTGGTTGATCACTCATTTTAGGTTTAAAAAACCACTGCAATTTAGTTTACATTATAAGAGTACAAAAGCTTTCACACTACAATACACATTACAGCTCCCCTTTGACCGATGCAGAAATACTTCCCGATAAAAAATGTGTTGATCAGAAACCCCGATTTTCGAGGCAGTCAACGAGTTAAATTCAAGTGAATAACGTCTTCTTCTTCTTAATATATGGTCAGACAGGACAATAGACAAAAAAAGCATGCTGCCAGGATCCGCCTCTATTCATTTATATTTTTTCACTTTTGGGAGCTAATACAAAAACAAAAGCAATCCTAAGTAACAAATCGGAAAATAATTTATTTACACACATATTTATTTTGACAAGTAGGTACTGGATAAATACTTCGTAACAGTCTTGAAATTTCTAACTGGCGATGACAGCAAATGGCGTTTTTTGTAGGCAGGGAGAAATAGGTAGATAGTGAGGAAGAAAATTCTAGATCCGGTGCATCCAAATTTCCCGCACGTTTCCATGGCAATCTAGTGCCTTCTATATAGCCCCTTTTTACACAGTGGAAACATCTAAAAGATTCCATACAACGTAAATAGCTGTATTTGTATTAGTTGCCTTCATTCCAGGTATTCATATTGATTGAGTATTTTTCAGGGAAATTTCTGAAGGTGTTCCTGTAGAGACAGAAGGAGGGGTGCGGATAGGACGTTCTGCTTCTGCAGCCAAGGAAGGAATAGCTCTGGTCACCATGTCTAGAGTGTGCATGGCTCTTCCAGGAATGGGTAAATATTTTACTTTGGTGCCAGAATTCACATCCATATAGGAACTCCGGCACAATACAGAAGTTAAGAAACCAACATTTTATTTTGACAAAGTAAAAATTGGAATTCCAGACAGCACGCACTGTGTTAAAGGTTGCTCCAGAAATTCCTAGGTGGATTACGCCTAATGCCTAATCCATTATTTAATTATAAACTATTATTAGGGTCTTAACTGGCTATAATCTCCAATAACTTGAGTCCTGAAGGCGTAGTGGTTTGGGCAGGTACTTCAGATGCCTCCTCAACCCAAGCTGCCTCTTCTTTATACCTGTGGGATCCCGCCGTTGATGGCAATCTTCCTCCGGATGTACTTGGCATAGCTAATGGATACGAGACTGACATGGAACAAGGCGACAAGATGTCTAGTGATGTATAAACAAATGAATGTTTCACATAGTAGCAAAAAAGAAGATCTTTTCTACTGTACTGTAATAGCTGACAGCTTCTGATGATGTTGCTAACTTCTCAATTCTTTAGCTGTAGGCTGGTTGGTAGCTTTACATGTACAAAGAAGAAGGATGGAGTCTCCATCCCCAGAGGGCTGCCATCCCCTCGCCTCGCCCGGAGCAGGGACTTGAAGTAACACGTCCCACCTTGTGTTGCAGTGTTGACTCCCGTGGTGGTGTCGGTGCTGGAGCGGCGCGGAGTGCTGGCCCGCCGGGCGTGGCTGGCCGCCCCGCTTCAGGTCTCCCTGGTGGCCGCGTGCCTGACCGTGGCTACCCCGCTGTGCTGCGCCATTTTCTCGCAGAAGGCTGCCATACCCTCGTCTCGCCTGGAACAGAGCCTTCAAGTAACTATACCGCTTACTCATGCTTAATTAAACTCACATTTTTATTACAGTATCCTTTTCTGCTTTACCGGTATGTTTGCCATCTTAGGAATAATCTTTGAAGCCACCGTGCGCTTTATAGTAGCCAACTTCAGAGATGGGCTGTTTGCATGCAGGAGCGGGGTAGTGCATATGAGAGATGGGTTACTCCTACTTATGACTATGTTTATTTGATGCGGGAAATTTTTATTACCCAAATTAGGTTACATTATTAACATTTTTCAAACTCGAGTTATTTATTTATTTATTGATTAAAAATAAAGTAATATGTTTTTATTTGATGTACAGGACGAGTTAAGGAAGCAATTCCCAACCAACACACCTACAGTTCTCTACTACAACAAAGGATTGTAAACCAAACACCCAAAGTTAATCAAAGGTTCGGTAATTCATTTCAGTTAATGTAAGAAAACTTCAACCAGAGCTCAGAAAATATGCCAATACGATATGCTGTGCTTAGTAGATGTATACTTCTAATAATTCCAATATTTTTTTATGAAAATGGCAATGATCTTTGATATGCTTACTTTTAAAAGGTGAATTCTTTCAATCTTTCAAAATTCTTTCAATTGTAAAAGACATCGCTTGTAAAAGGCATACTTGGGTTTAGAGACTAAAGAAGGTAATAAATTTACTGACTAATTGCTTCATTTCTGTCAAATTTATGTCATATAGTTATATTTTTGTTTTCTTACCACATGACAGTAACTTTTATTTAGCAAAGCATTGTAATATTTTATAGCTACTATTTCAAACGGTAAAAAGTATTTTTACTCAAACTCTAACGTGCTTAGGAGTAGAATTTTACAGAAAAATTATAGACACCAACAGATTATGTGTGTATTATAATCTAGGAAATTCTAATTTGAACAAAGCACACTATTATACATTTGGATTACAAATCTTAACATGTTTAATGTGTATCATCGCTTAAGAAACAACACCACACAAGTCAAAATAAACAGTTTTGGGCTTATAAAACTTCATGTAATTGCCTCTTGCTGCTGGAAATTAATTCTAAAATATTGATTCGGGATATTTTCATCAATAAATGTAAGGCATTGGTGTAGCAACCATCTGGATATTAAAACCACCCCTAATTAGTTTCAAACTGGATTATCGATATGTCAACAAGGACGAAGGAGTTATTTGAAAATAATATTGAGAAATATAAAAATATCACTGTTTATTGTGCAGCAGCTACATAAGGAAAAGAAATTAAATTTCTTATGATATTATCTTGTAGTTTATAATATTCGTCTGCCTCGTAGCGTAGTAGTAGCGCACTTGGCTACCGTGCATGAGGTCGCGGGTTCGATTCCCGTAGAGGGTCAACATGAAATATTTATTTACATGTGATTTTCATATTAATATTTCATGTGTGATATCTTGGACTGGTTCTGAAGCGTAAGACTGATCATCTTACCTTCATGTATTAAAATGATCAAGATACACTGAATTTGGTGTTCCGATGCAGTGCCCTATGCACCACTGGGTGCGGATAAGGGAAAGTAGTAGTAGTTTATAATATTTGTGACAATAATAAATGTTGTTTTTGTGAATCATATTGTTATATTTAAATGTTGTTTTGTGATAAAGTAATTCAATAATAAATAAAAAGACATTGTTTTCACTGCCAGATTGTAACATATACGCTACTTGCAAAAACTTATTTATCATACTTAAAAAAATCTGATAAATTCATAGTTTTTAAATATTTTTTGATATTATTGTGTGTACCTTTTATATAACCCCCGATTTTCTTAGAAAATCAAGTTGATAACTGTGTTTTTTAAATGTGAGAAAGTGGTCAACTACTTAAGTTTTTGGATTAAAAATTACATTGGTGTAATCATGAAATAAGTAAGTGATTTTTCACTTCATTCATGTACCTGTGCCCTAATTCTTAATACATTTGCTTTAATTTTATAAAAGACATTAAGACAGTAGTTGCTTTTATAGGCATTTTATGTGGGTATGGAATATTGCTTTTTAAAATCGGCTTTTTTTATTTTTATTTAAACTTCATGATAAATTGAGAACTGCAAGTATGTCAATTTAGGTAGTAAAAAAATATAATAATTCGTGTTAGTCAGTAAAAAGACAATAATTTACTAAATAAATATTAGTTTTCATTTAGTTTTTTAGTACCTAATTTTATTTTGTTACGCCATGTTTATTCTAGTTTCAGAATTTTGTTATTTATTTTGTAAGTAAAAATATTATTATTAAACTTTATATTTTGAAATGTCAAGCATTCATATTTTTGTAGCTAGTTATTTGAATTTGTTAATTTTATGTAGGCGTATTAAATTTATGAGGTCCAAGATTTAAAATGATAATATGTCACTCTGAGCTTGATGTGTGAAGTGTAAAACTAATAATTTTACCTTCATCTATTTTGATCTAGATAGAAAAACAATAAATTGTCTTGGATGATGATGCCTGGGTGTTTTGTGATGTTTTTTCCCTCTTATTAGCCTGGGGGTAAAAATAAATAAGTGAACACTGCATTATTTTGCTAGTAACTCATTTTACTGTTTAAATTTGTAGATATCTCAGAAATTCATAGAAAATGTGTAGTTTAAAAAAAGGCAATATATCAATGTTTTAAAGACTTATGTTTTAAAATATGTACTACATTCCATCTTATAGAGAAATACTTACATTTTGTAATAATATTTGTTGTTTTTATTTATATTGACTTATTTTAATAGTACAGGGTTTAATAGTAAGGACATAACAATTTTGTGTTTTAATACAAGCGCATATTTAAACTTTTTTATGATCTGTCAATATCAAAACGTCAGTCAAGGCTTACATTTTCATTATGGGTGAAGTTCACGAATATGCAACTTTTGGAAATCATTGAAAATAGTACGGTAATAGAAAAAAAATACTTTATAAAACTGTGGGATTGTTAATAGGGTTCTTCCAGATAACATGAATATCCTTGAAAACGCTATAAATATTTAAAGTATATTTTTACAATTCCAATGATATAAAACACAATGATCAAAAATTTTGTTTTCATTTATATATTTATGTTTTAAAAACACGAAATTACGAGTGACTCTTAACGCCCGTTATTGGCTAATGACGTCATACCGGTCTACCGTGGAAGGCGTGAAATTCATTCCGTAG
Source organism: Micrasema minimum (assembly GCA_022494985.1). Lineage (NCBI taxonomy): Eukaryota > Metazoa > Arthropoda > Insecta > Trichoptera > Brachycentridae > Micrasema > Micrasema minimum. The sequence goes on from JAGVSP010001507.1 coordinate 51,606, forward strand.
TGAGCGCCTATATTGCTGTGACGTCACACCGCATGCGCGCCAAATGGAGGATTTTGCGAGCGATTTGAAAAAGCGCTATTTCAAACCGCGCTAAAAAATTCATATGACATCGCAAAAAAAAAAAAAAAAATTCCCTTGATATTGTAGCTTTTTTCAATCATTTTTTTGAAATTAAAAAATTAAAAATCTGGAAGAACCCAATTATTGTCAACATTTTGGCCAATATGTGTGGAAGTGTGGTGGAAAATCGGCTCTAAAGAAATGAATACTGAAAACGTCCTAGCAGTGGTCATATGAACAAATTACATACTTAAATGTAATGTGTGTACTAACCTTGAGCAAATTTCAGCCTGACATATAGATTTTTCTGTGTTTTATTAAAATTAAAAGTTGTTAAGGACATAACTGTTACCGAATAAAGCCGGAATTATATTAGAGCCACGCCGCGTGTCGCCACGCTTCCCCCACCACCGATCCCAGGCCAATTGGTCGATCGGTCGGTGACACGCGGGACATGTCTAATATAATCATTTTCATACTAAATGTATGAAATCGATTCCAAACCCGCGCGTTGCGACAATATAATTCCGGCTCTAATATGTGTAAGTTGGTCATCCTTTTTATTTAATATTAGCATCCTTTGTATTTAAATATTACCTATATAATTTCAACTATGCTTTGTTGGGAATTAGTGAAATATCTAAATTGAAATCGAAACAAATTGTTGTTATTATTTAACATTTTTTATGGTTAAAAAACCAATATTAAAATATCTTTACACTCGTATTTGTATAGGAACTAAAAAAAGTAAAAAGAAACCAAAGTGATGTAAAATCATTTCTACTCTATAATCATAATTATATGATCTTCTGTTCTTTAAAAAAAATACTTTTATGTATCATATTTTATGTTTTTTAAATGTATTTGTTACATTGTTACATCATTACATATTAGATATGGAATGTTTTATGTATTGTTAATATATTTATGTACTTTAATTGATTGGTGTGTGTATCAAAATAAGATGAATGTGTAATATGTTATTCCTGTTGAATAAAATACTTTCAAATGATTTTTAAAATTTTTAATCAATATTTGAAACTCTTACTTTAGTTTAATATGTAGGCTCCACGATTTTGGCGAATCTTTTTTTAAAGTTGGAGTACTGTCACTGACAAGTATGTGTCAAAATTTCATGTCGATATCTGCGTTATCGTTGCCCGAGTGCTTAAGTTCTATATCGACCATTTTTAGTGAAATTGAGTTTTAAATGCAGTATTGTTAAGGATTAAATTCCGCGTCGAATGATGCGTCAATTTTATGAAAAAAACTTTATTGCATATAAATAAAATACATCCGAAAATATTATACGCTAATGACACTTATTCTAAATTCAGTGCTTAAGTTCTCTATCTCCCGAGCTCTTGTCCAATCGCAAGTTTGAATACTCAAACGCGTGCTAGTGTTCTCTATCTCCACGAACTAGCCAATCACGATACGCCTAGTTACGTTAGTTGTGACGGTTTGGATTCGGACAATATTAAAGTTTTCCGTGGTAATCTGTGATAAAAACATAAATAAATAAGTTATTTGGTTAAAAAAACATTTTAAAACATGTCAACAATGTCTGACAAACGTATAAATATGCCCAGCAGCGCAAATATCGAAAAGTAAGTCATGTTGTGATCACTTTCTTTTTCTTGTACATCTCATCACTATAGTATACAGGATGCGTTTATCCAAATACAAACTAATTGAGAAGAAACTACTATATTATTTTTGTGTTTATTATAACTCTGTAGATTCCTTAGTCAATAAATAAAAAATTGTTTACATAATACACAATACATGTAAGGTTATAAAAAAATTAATTTCAAAGAAAATAAAGTAACATTATGGCATGAAAATGTAAAATCGAGATTTTTTTTTTCTCGAGAAATCTGCTTATTTTGGAATCAATTTTACCACCAAAATTAGGTACGAACCAGGTCATTGTATGGGCCTGTTTCCCATATCGAAAATTTATTGTTTAGTTATGGGTAACATTACAGCACCCTGTATATGGCTCAATATGGCTCTTAGGAAAAACTAGCACTAAAAACGCGCGGTGGCAACTTACTCAATCTCCACTTTACTACTACTCTATCTCCATTGTCATAATTTTCACGGTGCATCTTTTCTCTATCTCCATTTATAAAGTTGAAAATAATGTGTATTAAATGTGTTTTTTCAAAATATTTTTTAATTCATCGGTTTAATCATGACTCTAATGAAGACCTTGAAACATTGAAAATATGTGTAAATATATTTTAAGGAAGATATTCAATAAAAACCTTCTCCTGTAAAATGTTTGTTACTGGTCGATAGAGAACTATTGACAAACTCGTTGCACTCAGTGCAACGAGTTTGTCAATAGTACACACGTGTTTTGTGAACAACCAAAAGTTAATTTAGCAAAATATCTGATTTTGTTGAACAAAGAAATTGCATTAATTTTGTTTGACAGAATTGAGGAGATAAGAACCAAGTTGCTGCTCGCTTTTATTTATTTTATTATAGGAAAAACAACAGTATCGATACATGAAAGTAGAATAAATATAAAAAAGCAGGGGAAGGATTGGATGATAGGAATAGGTGGAAAAGAAAAAGGAGATGACTGGGAATAGAATTAGGATTACCTTTTACAGTCTATAAGACCAATTATATTTTAATTTGAAGTTTACAATTCAAAGTAAGATGGAAAAATAAATATAAAGAGATATGAGGGAAGGATAGGATGATAGGGATAGTAAAAAGAAAAGGAGATGACTGGGAATAGAATTAGATTACCTTTTACAGTCTATAAGATTTAAAATAATTTTAATTTGAAGTTGGGTAGTCCGTACCTATATTAAAAATGTTCAGAACAGGTACAATATTCATTGAAATGTCAAAAAAACTACTAAATATATAAAATATTTTTTAAAACAGGCCATTTTCATATGTTATTGGTTTTTTTGTTTTAAACGTTTAAATAAAAAACATTGACTGTTTGAGATTGGAAAAACGGTAGGCATAAGTGTATTGTATCGAAAAGGGAGTGCTTGAAGAAGATGATGTCGGTGTCTTTTTAAGATGTATAGTTTTTTTTTTTTTTTAAATCACTCTGGTATTTTTGATTTCTAAAAAGTATTAAGAATAAATTGTGAAAGAAGAAATAATCATTAGATTCTTTGTTCCTTATTCTCTAGTCATTATGGAGCATATGAATTGCACAAATTGCCTCCAGGCTGAATACCACCAGGCCTCGTGCGACATCCCATTTAATGTCCACGTCCCGTAGTTCTGACGTAATCGCTGAGAATGTAATGCCTTGTAAAAGAGACCAACACCGTTTAAGCTCTCGGAGACATTTTGTAATATATGGCCAAGCCAGCTTAATCGCCTTTGCCTGTTGTCAATGACACAAGTGGTTACTGCATCCGTCGTCTCACTTCTGCGTTCCTCTATTTAGTATGAAGTATTTTTTAATTCCATAGAAGATTTTGTCAGGAAAAGGGAAGTAAGTCAATAATAATATCAAAATGTATTTTTTGGTATATTTTATTAGCCTCTCATCAGAAATACACTTATATCATTCTTCTTCCCACACTCTATATTCACTTGGCTATAGATAAATGTACAGTGATAGTTTCTCGTAGTAACGTTTCTATAGAATAAATAAAAATAATTTAATAAACAATTTATTTCCTTATAAAATGTTTAACATTTAGTTACGATATTTAAATTAGAATTAGATAATACTATATTTTTATTACATATAAAACACACACGATTAAGTGTCCTTGAAGCTTTTGAATATAATGTAAATATTTTGATATAAATCCATAGCTTTTCAAAAAATCAAAAACAATTATTATCCTTCGAAAACCATTAAAATAATTAAATAAAAAGCGCATGATTTTATCAGAAGTTCTTTTCAAATGTATTTAACTCAACTACTTTTAAAAAAAATTGTTTTATTTTTATAGAAAATTCTGAAATATTTTTGAAATATGTAGTAAGTAGGTATTTCAGAAATTTATAAAAATATTGTAGCATTTTATTGATCAAAAAGTTAAATCTTTGAAATGGTTGAAATCTGATGTATATATAGTATGACATTCTAACAATGATATTAATTTTCATAGATAAGCTATTTTCTTCCGTTCCTTCTCATGTCCAGATTAAGACAATAAATTGTCTCAATTTCAACTTGTTAGAGGGAAACAGAATGATTAAAATGTATTAGATAATAGAAGATAGATATAGTTTGTCTTTGTTTCACTGCAAAATACAAATGGAACATAACATTTTGACAGTTCTCTTCGAACAATAGCTTGTCTAGTTAACTTAACATATTGTCTGCATTCAAAAAGTTTTGAATACCCATTAATTTCAGTGCTGTTCCTCTATTAATTCCACAAAAACAGATCTGATGATTATAAAACCAAGATAAAACCGAATTTTCACAATGTTGATGTACTTTTATTACTGGGCCTCGATTAGGTATTCTTTCAGATTTCCTCGACATTTATATTTAAACAAATTCCAATTGATTGTCTTAGTTAAAAATGAACAACAGTTATTAAAAATACTTTTTTAAGCCAGGTACAAGTCATTGACTACGAGTGACATCTATGGTATTTAGTAATTTTAAAAAGAAATTTTTTTAAAAAAAGACATAGATGTCACTAGTAGTGTATTATGGGAATCTCTGAAATTTATTTAAAAAAAGGGTTTGTTGCAATTTTTGTAAACGCAGTAAGTAATACAAAACTGTTGCTCGATCATAGATCAGTACCGACTCTGTAATAAGCGACGTGATAACGATTTCTTACCCATGGATGTTTAACGTTTTCACGATCACAATGGAACACGCGTTAAAAGTTATCGATCGGGATTATTAAACGAGCGCATACTAGTCGCGAGCCATTTCCCGAGATATATCTTATTCGCACAAATCTTCATTCAATCTTTATTATAATTTAGCCGGTTTTCGGCAAGCCAATATTGAGAAAAGCAGTCGAAATAATAAAAAAATCCGACAAGCGCGATGATTTGACGTTTGACATAAGGCCGCGATATATAGCGTAGTTCGGCTCGCTCGGCTCCGCTCGGCTCCGCTCGGCTCAGATCGTCAATGCTCCGGTATTAAACGTTATGTCATTGGGATCGCTCTCAAATCGTTAGCGTTAGCATGAATAGCACGCTTTTAAACTACGTCGATAGTTATCTGTGCTTGAGCTACTGGCAAACGACCATCGGTGCCTGTTATTTGTAAATTCGTTAACAGAATTTAAAAAATGATCATGATGACAAAATATTTGGTTCAAGTATGAATAGAAATAATGCAAAGGCTTGAAGCATGAAATTTTCTATGAATGCAGAAAAATAAAACAAAAATCACCAAACCCTCCGTGAAATATGTTTGTTAATCGGATAATTATACGCTTTTCAATTATTAACAGAAAACTTTGTACTACGCAAGCTTATTAACTTTACCAAAAGCTACTTCCCCGCTAGAACTAAAATGTTATTGGTTGTATCACCAAGTGACAAGCAAAAACTAATAGTATTGTTATATTTTTGTTTTGTTTTACTGCATTTACAGATAAATTTATGAACAAGCCCTTTTAAGATAGTATCTTACATTTTAAACTGTTTAGAGGATCTAAATAGTATAGTAAGCGACCACGGTGATTAGAAAACTCGGTCTACGGTTCCAACTTATTAATTATTTTTCAATTGGGAAGATTAAATAGCTTTATTATGTAAAACATTATTCTTACACAATGCAAGAGAATTATGAAGTTAACTGTGTAGATCTGAGTAAAATAATTGATGGATGTTTATAGTTTATACTATACTCCATCAAATATTAACATTCGGTAAGATATTATTTTGATATTCCTTGTACAAAAACATACAAAATAATGTGTCCATCATTATGTTTTGTGAGCATAGGTTAAGCAGCTAGCTGAAATAATAAGTTGGTCACCAAAAACCGAGTTAAGATAATATAAATGTTTGATGAAATGAAGTAACTTGGATACAGTAAATAAAAATAAAAGAGTAATAATACAACGGTAGTAAAGTTTTCATTAGTAAAAGCAAAAACTTAGAAATACACTTAAAACTAAAGATCTTTCAGCACCCAATATTATTAAACAAACTTAAATTTAAATCGAGTTTTTTTCGAGTTTTTTTAACAAAATCACACATTTACAAGATTAACAAAACAAGATACACCATTTCGAACGGTTTTATACAAACAACTTTTTAATAAATAATAGTTTTTAATACACTATAGGTACACATAATATTTCATATCGAAGTATTTACAATAATTAATTAATTTATAAACAAACCAATAGATTAATAATTTTTTTTACTTAATGCTATAATAAATAATGTTGCATAAAATGAATAACAGCTAAAAACATAACACAAATAAACATTATTGTAAATTCAATATTGATTATTATTTTTTAAAGTAAAAATTGTCAAAGTATTTTCACATTGGCGCCACGTAAGATTTCATCATTGTAGTAAATATTATATGGTTAAATGTTAAATCATCGCTAAACATGATATAAAAATAAGTCATCAGATGGCACTTTACTTTTAGTAAATATTTCACATACCTATTTTTTTTTTTTTTGTATCGGTAATACTCGTATGTTTTTGTTTTCTGTAACACAAAAGTTTAGGCTAGAAATAAATACATAACCTTGTTCTTTCACAAAAATATTGCTTAGTGATGCATCGTAATATATTATTATTTATAGGTAGTGGTTCTTCCCTAATATTTGTTATAATAAGGATGAAAAATATCAGTTTTGTACTTTTTTTACTTTACTTATTGATGAAGTTTATATTGTGAAGTATTTTTTATGTGAATCTGTGATGTTTTTTTATATTTAAAAAAATGAATGCAATTTAATTATTTACGACATTTTTTCTGAAATTGTGTATTTTTTTTATGTTATTATTGAAAAAAGTGAAATTTGTATTTCTGAATATTGTTATAAATGACATGTAACTTTGTTTTAATTGAAAACTAATAATTGATGATTAATATTCACGATATTCTGAATGAAAAAAACTGTTTTTTTTTAGCTCACAGATTTTTAGGCTACTTCTTTATTGTATAGAATAATTGTTTTTTCCTAGTATAAATGCTATTTTAATATTGTGATCTATTACGATTATGTTCACCACCGAATGACAATCTAAACATTAAGATTTGGTACAAACATTGTAGATGCCTTTATAAAATAAAAAAATGTTCCCATTAACTATCAAATATTGGTTGTTACCGCTACTAACATTTTATTTTTTATTCTATAGTGGTAGGTATAAAGAAAACAAAAGCACTTTATAATTTAATTAGCCTGCGTACTCTTTTCAAATACGTAACAATTCAGATTTTAATTAATTTATAATATGGGGGTTTATATTAACCTGCACAAAGGTACTTTGATGTAATATTATGTTTAATTTTTATCAAAAAAACTCAGTGAGTTAACAAATACGACAATATGATGATGTAAAATAGCTTTTATTAATTTATATAAATGTCTGCAGGTAATTATAACAAGGTACCGAATAAACTTTATTACTACTTTCCTCAAGTTATAGTAAAATATTTAATAAATCAAATGATGTAACATATTACATATATTTATTCATAATAAGCTGTAGGTACAGGGACTAAAAATATTGTAAAACTAAATTATTAAAATTTTGGTAACAAAAAACGTTAACTCAATTATTTATGATTAAGCATATGTTACTTGAGGCAAAGTTTGGCGCATTGAATAATCTCCGATGAGCAATTTATTTACCCATAGCGTAAACGTACATAAAATCTGCTTCATAATGATATTTTCACATGTTTCAAACTGTAAATACTTTGATATCCCAACAGAGACAGAGAAACTCTGGAAACGAATGTGGGTTATCTAGGCGTTTACAGGGCTTTATGACCCTGTCATTGGCTGGGTTAAGTGGCACTTGATGTACAACAACATTCCCCATTCAACCCATCATACTGCTTAACCATATATGACAAATTTGTTAAACTACTATATGTATTGAATTTGTGCAGAACCTTCCACATTTCAGTTTGTTTTTCGACCATTTCCAACATTTTTTCTCATCTGATGCTATTTGTTTAGAAGAATTGTTAAGCATTTTTTGGCAATCATCTTTATTGGTGTAGGTACGTAGGCCACTTAACCCATCCAATGACAGGTCATAAGCCCCAGTAAACGCCTAGATAACCCACATATCGTTTCTAGAGTTTCACTTGTCTCTGTTGGGGATTTCAATAATATATCTGATATCAGCCCAGCATATGGGTATAAACCAGTAATTTGTCTACAAGTATTTTGGATACATTTGAAAATGTTGTTAAAAAAATGTAAATACTTTATTTAATGAAACCTTAGCGGGTTGTGCTTGAAAATTGTAATACAGTCGTGGCGGAGTCGGGATTCAATCCAGAGATCTCCAGGCCGGACCACTGGGCCAGCAAAATACCAGCTCTTATTTGATTTATTTATATAGGAATATATTACGAAATTAATATTCATGATTTCATGCGTTTAAATATATCTTAAGTCGCCAACCGAAGATTACACAACTCCTAGACATTGCAATAATAATATACGGTGATTGTATAAAAAAAATAATGCGTAAATAAATTTCGTAATAAAATCTTAATCTATGATTTATTTACAGAAAGCAATAAGGTATTATTAAAAATAATTTATAATGTACAAAACTGTACACAAAATATAATTACTAATTAATTTAAACATTTTTCAAATGGTATTTGTTTTTTTTAAATCGCTCTCTCTACTATGTGACAATTATTTTTGAATGATTGCATAAAATTAGGTTTTGTATAATATCTGAAATTAATCAATTATATTTTGAGGACAACATTTAATATGAAAAATAATGCCACGGGTGTTATCTATAATTTGCAGTACCTACCTACTTGTACCCCGACTAAAATAATATGGCAGTTAAATCAGGTCTGATTTAAAATTCCCAGTAGTGTTGAATAAATACTGGTAGGTACTGAAACGTAAGACTGATCATCTTATCTTCATGTAATAAAATGATCAAGAATTACTGCACTTGGTGTACCGATGCAGTGTACCCTAGGCACCATTGGTTGCGGATAAGGGAAAGTAAAAAGTTCAAAGTTAAAAATAAAAAAAAAAGTAGTAGTAATAAATTAGCCAGATACGTGAAATGCCATGTTTTGCCAATACACCGTGTAACAAAACTCGATGTACAAGCGGAAAACCAGTGAATCTACATCATATTTAAAGTCGATTTTGTAGAATATATTTTTTTGATTTGACCCATAGTTTTCGAGAAAATTGAACAAAGAATTTTTTGAAAATTTTTATCAAATATTATTTATTGAGTAAAATAATACTATTCATATAGAAAACAAAATAAAAAACTGCATTTTAATAAGAATTCATGCAATTTTACTAAACTGCTGTACTTATGAAAGCTTTTATGAGAAAAAAAGGTTTTTTTTTTCAATCTAGATTCAAGTCATATTACACATTTCTACTCCAAATATGATGTAGATTCACCAGTTTTCGGGTTGTACAACGAGTTTTATTACACCGTCACAGCCATTTTGAGATTTCGTTTTTCCCAAGTTTACTTTGAGAGCTCATAACATCGTCATTTTTGGATATATCGAAAAACTTATTTTACCGTCGCCAGTATCTCTTGAAACATAACACGTAAGCGTCAAAATAAAAAAGGAAACTAGCTCATTCATCAGCATTACTGGCCGCAAATTTGCATTGGAGAGATTCATTATAGTTAAATAATTTATTTAAAAAATGAGATTTAAATGAAAATAGACCGGAAAAAATCCACCAAAAGTAAAGTATTTTTGCAGAAAATAAATTTAAATACGTATATCATGTCATATTTTTGTAACTTTGATAATGGTAAAGCCTTCACTTTCCCAATAAATGCAAAATTAATTGTAATATTAGGCCTTTTATTGTATGCCAACACAGTATTCGCTACCTTTTAAAATAAAATAAAAATTGCGTTTTGTTTGGAAGACCATCACATAAATATATTTACAAAATCATTTTCATTTATTTACATCTCCATACCTGCCATTAGCGCATTCAGTATTATTTATAAATATATCGATTAACATTCCATCTATTATCTTATAAAAATTGTTATAAAATATAATTTATTTAGTCAAATTGAGACTATCCACAAAGAAAACAAAAGAAAAAACCGTGGAATTTTACTTAATCTGCGGTACCTACTTATGAAAGATTTTATGAGAAGAAACAATAATTTATTTTCAAGGTCAGATTACGCATTCGATTCCAATATGATGTAGATTCACCAGTTTTCGGGTTGTATTACGAGATTGGTTACTCCATGTTTAATGTAATTAAATAAATCATGAAAATTATTATTAATTTATAGATTATTTTAAAATAAAGTGAGATACTTATTGCAAAAAATTGTAATTTCAATATTGGAAATTTGTGTTTCTGACGATGTACCTACGTTACCTAAGAGTTTAGAAATTAATGTGTTTAATGTTAGTGTTGTGGTACTAGTATTTCAATTAAATTATGTAAATTAAAAATGACTTGAACGAAATAATGAATTCGTTAAGACGGAAATTTATTATTAAGAGTTTCCAAGAGTTTTCTGTTGAGATTTAATCTCTTAGGAATTTCCTCCGAGAATAAGAAATATAAGAACTTCAGTTGAAATAAATTAGTTGCAATTAATTTCCTTAATACACATTTATTGCCAGATCCTCCGAAAATGAGCCATACTTGTTTCAAGTCGTTTTGAAGCTTAAGTAAAGTTTACACAATTATTATAATATAATACAAGGAGTAGTTAGTGAAGCGTTATAAATCCCCGTCGATTTACATAAGTGATTCTCGAATACAGTACCTATACGTTATTATAATACATTTAACATACATGTTATTAGTTAATAGACTAAGTAAACTCTCCTCACGATTACCTGCGGAGAGATTCTCTCAACAATATGAACACGGATAGGTGAAATTATAATGTATTTTCACTGGACAAGGAGGTATTACCACGAGTTTGACTAAACTATATACATTTTGTATAATATTTCATCTAAAACGCTTATTCGTAGATTGCTTTCATTATAACCGCTAATTATATTTTCGATGCAGCGTAGTAATCTTTCAAGTCCCGTGTTTAGGCCGTTAGTTCCTCGAGTATCGGCGGGCGCGGCTCCTCGCGATTTCCTGTCGCTCCCTCAGTGCGCCGCAAGCGCCACCGGCCGGCGGGTATTTCTAGAGGCTCGGGTCCAGTGGACCAGTGGAGTAGTCCACGCAGTGCGGGGTAGCCGGGCGCCCGTCTAGAGGCTCGTGTCCTCGCCTCCCTGCAGGGGGCGCCGCGCGTGTTAGAGGCTGGCGGGCGGCTCCGAGCCGCGCCGGGCGCGCGCCAGCGCCTCCAGATCGCCGGACGAACGCCGGCACGACGCGCAGAACACGCTGCGCAAAGTGCTCCGGAACGCTTCTCTAAAGTCTCTATTAAAATAGGCGTAGATCAGCGGGTTGAGCGTGGAGTTGAAGTAGCCGATCCAGAACAACAGCGCCACGACCGGCTCGGGACAGAAACAGGCTTCTCCGCACACGCTCACCGAAACATACCACAAGAAGAAAGGCAGCCAGCAGAGGATAAATACTCCCATTATAATCCCCAGCGTTCTCGCCGCCTTATGTTCCCGCTTCATCTTACTAATGGAGCGATCGCGGCTGGGAGTCCCGTGATTCAGCCCATTATCGTGAGGAATCTCGCGGGAGTTCCTGTGCATCAGCATCGCATTCCCTTGCCTCAGGTGCATCGCCTTCTCTTGCCTATTCGCCTCGCGGAAAATAGCCAAGTACGTGAAGATCATGATCGTACAAGGGATCCAGAAAGAAATTGAGCTACTGAACACAGCGTACACTTTGTTAACTTTAAAATCGCACACTTCGGGGTGCTCCGATAAATAAGCCAAATGGTCCTCTGTCGTGTACCATCCCATGCGGATGGGCAAGAACGATATAATAGCAGGAGACAGCCACGTGTTCAACAACATAACAGCGACAACTTTCTTGGTCATGTTGATGGGATACTTGAGCGGTTTAACGATCGCGTAATATCTATCCACGCTGATGCAGCAGAGGTGGAGAATGGACGCGGTAGAGAAGTACACATCGGTAGAGTTCCATATGTCGCACATGACGGAGCCGAACATCCACCTCCCAGTGAGCTGTACACTGGCGTTAAAGGACATGGCGACCAGCGCGACCAGCATGTCGGCCAGCGCGAGAGAGACCACGAAGTAGTTGGTGATGACGCGCAGCTTGCGGTGGCGCATGACGGACACGATGACCAGTAAGTTGCCGAGGATCGAGGCCACGATGACGAACAGCATGGCGAACCCCTTGGCCGCCAGACCCAGGCTGTCGGTCCAGTCCGCGGGGGGCTCGCTAGATGGCTCTAGCGTCGACTCTTCCTCCATCTAAAACAAGATTAATTAGGTATATGAATACAAAATAATGTGCACAAATACACGTTGACACCTCATAATGGGTTATATCTACTGTTGTACCGGCACCGACAACCGACAACGTTTCACTTTAGGGCGATAAACTGCGTCCGCGCAATTTAAGAAGAAAAAACTACCTTTTTCGCTGAAAAAAAATAAATTGTATTAAACAAATGAGACATACATTTTTAACAGCTAGTGTAAAAAACGTTAAATTAATTATAACATTAATTAACAAAAGAGGTCGTTTACGACATCAATAAGTAGCGTAACTAAATTTATTTCCCTCCAATAACTTCCATATACGGGGAGCTATAACTGGCAGTCAAAAATATTCATTTTAAAAACATGTTTTTTTTTAGCGACAAAATATTTTTTTTTCTTAAATTGCGCGGGCCAAGTTTATTCTTGGGTGCGTCACCCTAATGTGAAAGGTTTTCGGTGCCGGCACATCAGTAGTTATACCTACCCATTTCATCAATCATTATTGATATCTGAAAAAGGGAAACAGAGAAATGGAAGATCTGGAAACGAATATGGATATCCAAGCGTTTGCAGGGCTT
>JAGVSP010001508.1:0-110837 GCA_022494985.1 Micrasema minimum
TACTACACTTTTTATTATTTCATTTATAATTATCTAGTGAGTCGGGGGCAGATCATTTTCGTGGGTCGCTACTGAGTGAGCCGCCATCTTTCTGTCTAATTGGTTGTGATTATAAACTAAAATATATTATGTGAAATGTAAATGAATAAATAAATAAAATATATAGCGCTGCAATCGTAAGTACTGTGATTTGCGTAACATTCTGTACCTACTTGTATTGCTTATGAATAAAAATTCAAAGATAAAAAGACATCTAGAATAAACAAAATAAATTTACCTGACATTATTTGGCCCAGTATAAAAATGTAGCTCCAGTGATATGATTCAAATTCTAGTATTTATTTTCATTTTGACCAAGTGTCATTGCATTAATTAATGGATTTGTCTGAAGTTCAAATGTCTGTTCCTACCGGCATTTTTATTTATTTACTGTAAAGGTCTGTCTCCACATGACGTTTTCTTACAAATTTGTGTTTATAAAATTATAAGCATTGGTTATATTATTAGCACAGATTAGCAATGTTGTATAAATAACAAACCATGTGTTATAATACGTTCACATTTAAATTTTATTCTACCTAAGTGCGATACGTTCACATATTTTCATAATTTGCAAAAAGAAAAAAATCTGACCCATACAGGGTGTAACAAAACTCGATGTACAAGCGGGACACCAGTGAATCTACATGATATTTCAAGTCGATTTTGTAGCATAAAATTTATTGATTTGACCCACAGTTTTCGAGAAAATCGAGTACGAAAAAAAAAAAAAAAAAAAGATTTTTTTTTGGCAAAATTATAACAAATCTCATGTATTTAGTCAAATTAATACTATCCATAAAAAAACAAAATAAAAAACGCGTTTTAATAAGAATTTGAGCAATTTTACTTAATCTTCCATATACTTATGAAAAATTTAGTGAAACATTTTTTTTTTCAAGTTTAGATTAAAAAGTCATATTACACAAGCGTCTCCAAATACGATGTAGATTCACTGGTTTCCCGCTTGTACATCGAGTTTTGTTACACCCTGTATATATGTAGACATTCACTCTGTAATCAAAGGATATTAATTTATCAATAAAATGAACTGCCTCCAAGTTCACTATTATCATCATCAGCGATCGGCGGCCGATCGCTTAACCTGGAGGCAGTTTGTGGAATCCATATGCTCCACATAGGGAGCGGATATGGCATGATGATGGTGAACAATATGTCATCATCTTTTCAAAGATATGTGGCTGTCTATAAATAAAGCTTGCCACAGGTGCAGCCTTAATCCAAAACAGTTTTTGGTAGGTACCAAGTTACTTTTAGACAAAGTTAAATATTTTATCGCTTAATCATGATCGCCCTTCTTCATTAATTAATTAGAACGCCTTTGATTTGTAACGTGACAATAATTCTTCGCATGCATGTGGAAACGGACCTTAACGCACATGTACGCAACATCGTTTATTCCAAGTTTAAATATTTCTCATGTTAGTAGGATTTTTGCCGCCTATCGAGTGGACGTGTGGGGACAGTTTTTCAGAATATTTTACTCTCCGTGGGTTCCTAGTTCCGTGAAATCCAGTGATAGTTGTTGCTGCACGTGGGTGGGATTTCGGTTGGACTAAATGTCACGGAATGATGGAGAAATTCAAAATGAGGAAGAGAACGAGACTCAGGTTAGTGACAAGATTTTATATTTTGTAATTGGAAAAGAACGTTCATTTGAAATAAAAGCAGGACTCAAATTAGAAAACACTAACATTTAAATTTTAAAACTAGAATAGAACATTAATTTATACATAGTTAACTGCCATTCCTTAACCTGTATTTTTATCATTTTCCATGTCAACTTAAATTAGAAGTAAATTCAAAAAACGAGGTTATAATCAGTGACCTAGGATGCTATTTTGGGCACAAGCTAGAATTTTAATTTATTAATAATTCTATGTTTACCTGGTCCTCTTGGCCCTCTGCTAAGTTTTAACTTATGAGCGTTATTTAAATGTTTATAATATTAATTTAAATGCAACTAACAAGATTTTAATCACTTCCATAGTCATTATTTTATTAAATGTCTTATAATAAGTATTTTATTCACATTAAAAAATAACGAAAATAATTGAACACGCAACTCATTATACAAAGTGTTTGTAATTTAAAATAAGTATAGAACGTTTTATCAGAACAGCTGTCATCTGCTTATGTAATTTTATTTAGACTCGCTGTTAGAATTAGAAAGTTTCGGAAAAAAACGAATTGAATAAACAATAATTGTTTGCAAGTAATTAATAAAACATGTTGTTTATGGCATAATGTGCTTTAAAAAGGAATAATAATAGTCTATGTAAGTGCAATATCGAATATAAGCCATTGATTAATATATTCATGACAGAAAAAAAACATAGAATTTTGCTAAAGAATACGACTTTTATACATTTTGAATGGGCTTTGATTAGTATTTTTAAATACCAATGATTACTAGTAATTCAAATAAACATTTTTATGATTATATGTATATATACACCGTTTCCCACGATGAGACCGCGAAACTCCAGAGGGTGATTATTCATGATATTCTGAGAAAAAAAATCTTAATAAAGTTTTTTTCCAAAAAACTCAATTCTAATTTCTTAAAAAAATGATTAAAATATGAATAAAAAATTCACGCGTGTAATACCGTCCATTTTTGAACTGGCTAACACCACGTGACCTGCACCAATTTCAGATATGAAATTCGAATTTTGAATGTCCGCACAAGGCAAGGCGTTCGGTGACCAGAGCGGACCCCCCCTCCTCCCCGCCCCACCGCCACCCGCCACCGCTAGCATTTCAAACAGAAGCCAGTATTACATAGTCGCTTTTTATTAATACTTTTTTTTTAATTAATTATTAAAAATGAGATTTTTTTTCTCAGAATACCATGAACAATCACCCTCCGGAGTTTCGCGGTCTCATCGTGGGACACGGTGTATACATGATTAGCATCTATAAATGAAAATGATTATTTGCTGAATTTTAATGAATCAATCAATAGTATTAAGCCTCTCAATTAAAATCACCCCAAAAATAGTTACAATACAACAGGTACTTGCAATACTTTGCATGAACACAAACGATATAATAATTACAATTCGACATCTCAACAGAGATGAGAATGAAGGAAATGGATATCTAGGCGTTTACAGAATTTTCATGACCTGTCATTGGCTGGGTTAATGGCCAATAGTATTACAACATTCCCCATTTCACCTAGTAATTATAATCTGCCAATTATCAGAACTTGTAATTACAGTGAAATGGCGCGACTTAATTAATTTTTACTAATAAACCTATAGATTTTGCAGAATCCTTTATGATTGCAAGTGAGATCCTTAATTTTTTATATTAATTTTACCTTCAATGTAATTTTTAGGACATTTAATTTCGTTTTTAGCTAGCAAATATTTTAATTTTTACATTTACTAAATTTTATACATTTTAATTTCTTATCCTACCATTATACATTTTTCTGACATAGTAATATTACCTACACTTTTTTTACTATATATTTTTTACAAATTTTAGCCTAAATGTTTTTTTGAAAATTTTGTTCATTTTTTATTACATCTGAATCTCCTTATTACATTTTAAGCCCTTATACATGAGACAATTTTGTGACATAGTTTTTCTTTGTTTTCTAATCTATATTTTTTGAACCTCTATTGCATACTTTTATCTGAAAATGAAACTCTTGATAATTACGTTCCAAATTGTTTTATGTATATCTTGGAATATCCTTTAACAAATTGAAGTATATTTAATTTTTAGCCTACTGACATAACATTGAGAGATTTTAATCATTTTTTTAAAGTTTGTTCTTCTACTGCACTTCAGTATATAACAAAGTTAATTGAATGCTTGAGATTACAAAGCGTTAAATGTATTCAACGAAAGAAGTTTGTCGAAACTGGACATACTAGTCGATTCATAAGGAGGCTACGAAACTCTTTTCATACTTACCTCATTCATTATTCGATAGATAATAAAAAATATGTGTACGTCTGATATCCACGCTGGTTACATTTTTGGCATACATGGTTTAATATTAAGTAGAATTTGCGGCAGAAAACCCTAATTAAAAAAAATATAATAATAATAATTATGACCTTGAATTTAGCTTTTAGTGTCTTTTCACCAGTCGATGGGAGAACGTTACTCCCGAAACAGGTAGTGTAGGTAAATTCTATTTTTATAGAAATACAACCAATAGTAACACATAACGTTACTATATGTAAATTGTTTTATTTAATCATAATTTTAGCTTTTAAACATTAATCTGTAATTTTTTTGTTAATGGACCACGTAAATAATAATGCATTTAGTGTAAAACAATCACTGATCACGATCTCTCAGGCGAATGTGTGGTAAAACTATGTGTGATAGGTGCACTAATGTTGAAATTAGAGCAGAATGCAAGGCTGAGATAAGCATTATCGACAAAATTAAGGAAGGTCTTTTACGTTGGTTCGGTCATGTAGAGCGAATGGATGACGAAAGAACGGCTAAAAAAATATATGATGCGACTGTGCCTGGATGTAGAAGTCGAGGAAGCCGAGAAAGACATGGCATGATCAAGTAAAACAAGTGGGCATGTAAAAAGTCAGAATAATCGACGTGCGCGCATGCGAAGATGTATGAATGTGGAGGAAGCAAGAGAAGTATGCCAGGACAGAGTGGTGTGGCGTTGTATCCTCTCTGCCTACCCCTTCGGGGAAATGGCGTGATGGTTAGTTAGTTAGTTAGTTAGTCAATCACTGAATAAAGGATGCTTTTTGTTTATTTCCCGTGTTATGTAGAATGTAATACAGTATGCAATATAGAATGTTGCGATAAATCCATACAAATGCATTGCATTCCTTATCATTGCCATGAACGCAACCGCGAGAAAGTTGTAAATAAACTAGTCGGAGAATAAACAGTATTCAGAATTTATTTTATGTTTATTGTTTATGACGTAAATCAATAAATAATCCACCTCTTTAAGGCGAGGGTCCGGGGTTCCCCATACATTCATGTACGTCAGGGCAAAATTCCCTTGTACTTCATGGTTCATTAAATAAAAATGAAAAAAATATGACGTAATTATTAATTCTTTTTCTAGTGAATTATCTGACTAATTTTTTTTTTAAATATTTCGTTGAATCACAATTAATTTAAAGAAACCCCCTGTTTTTAATAACATTTGATGCATAACACAAAAACAGTACATATAAGATTTAAAAAAAAAACGTATTAAAGAATACGTATATATCTAGTGCATTATCTGATTAAAATTTGTAAAACACTAGTAGATTTTTGATTAAATTAAATTCCGTAGATTTTACTATATTAAATTTGAAAAAGATTATCGTGTATTTTTTGTATACCCACGCGATGCAAATAATAATGAAACCAAACGGCGCGACGTTTGATCGGATTTTGGTCGTGTTTTAACGAGCGCTCATCCGGCGCTTACTACATTTTACAATTAACAAAGGGTGGACCTAGTAGCCCCTTAATGCAGACTTTATACGGACAGAAAACTGCATACATTCTTGTTCAGAAAATCAATAAAGTAAAGGGATTTCTCGCTGATTCTTAACAACTTGTTTACAACTTTGCGATGAAAATATTTACCGAATCAGATACACCTTTTCGTATGGTAACGATAATCACTATTGTATCAATATATTACGGGTGGTGGCCCAGTGGGTAGCGTCGCGGTCTCTGAGTCCAGAGATCGTCAGTTCGAATCCCCACTTTCGACACGACTCGATTCCTATTTTCAAGCACAAGCCGCTTAGGCTTTATTGAAAATAGTATTTACAAATTGAAATATGTGTAAATATCATAAGATTACATAGATTTCTTTTTTACAAAAAAAAAAAAAAAAAAAAAAAAATCCTTTAACTGTAACTACCTATATGATGACAATATAGGCATGTATCACTCGACATCGGGTGCTTTGCTATTTATAAAATAGAATAGGGATTTCTAAGTTAACCCTTAAATACCATGTTTGAATCAAAATAATGGACAATAACCAACCGTGTAAATGTTTGCCATGAAGTATTTTTTTATTTTCGTATTTTTAACAATGTTTATTTCATAAATAAACAATGTTTCAAATGAATGAGGATTTTTATTTGTATTGCTTTCATACAATCTTATTATACTTAGTTAAAATCATGGTCCAAATTGACCCATACATAGTGGACGCGTTACATTTTTTGACGATTGTAGTTAAGAAGTAATTTGTAGTTTAGCTCAGTGAACACCTGACCGGCAGTCAGAAGGTCCCAGGTTCAAGTCTTGGGGCGAACGATTTTTTTTAAAACCGATTTTATGAATCAGATACGGCTGTTATTCAAACAGAGGTGAGGCAACGGAGACAGCAACCCTTGGTATCTACTGTCATCCGGCGGAGGCGTTTCGGCTGGCTAGGCCATATACTACATATGCCTCCCGAGAGCCTTATTTATTTATTTATTTTATTTATTAAGGATTTTAACAGCTATTACAATGATCATTAACTAATAAGAATTAAATAATTTTAAAGCCAATTACAAAAATCCACAGTTATAAAATTCATATTATGATGAGTGATTAGAAAAGTGAATGTGTGTGGTTTGTATGAGTGTGTTGTATTAGTGTGTTTTGTGTTGGAGTAAAGAGTGTGCAAGGCCTAGAGTTAACCATGCTTGCCTATTTTACAAGGCATCAGGTTCTCGGCGTCCTGGTCGTCCACTGTTGACAATTCGTCGGCAGTTTGCGTCCGAGCTGCGGGACGTGGACTTGACTTGGGAGGATGCACGGGAGCTAGCGACCGATCGCTTGGCCTGGAGGCAGTTTGTGGATTCCATATGCTCCACATAGGGAGCGGATATGGTATGATGATAGTGTTTATGAATGCACGTTGATTTTGTGAATTTTCTTCCTTTCTCTTGAAATTTTAAACATATAATCAAATATGATATGTTTGTGTTACCAAACCGAACCAAATACCGAACGAAGGAAAAAAACATGGATTGGTCCTTCCAAAACTTGTGTTGATAACTCTCGTTTCGATTTCCGATACATTCGCAAAGTAATAAAACGGCTGTAATTCAAACTACATTCGTACAAATAGTACGAGTTTGCTATAAACGAATGTACTCTATTATACTATCAACTATCAAGTTCAAGGTGACCGCATACCATAAACGTAGTGATGGGTAATTTTAGTCCATAATAAACTTAATTTCTTTGTCATACACATAAACACAGATTATTGTGCAAAAAAATGTAGGCAGCAGGCTCCGAACAAGAATTTCAGAAAAGTGATATTCCATACTTAAAATATACCTAATACCGTTGTCTGAGGTGTCTAGTTACCCACTACGTCACTCACTACGTCATCAATAGCTATCTACGTCATCACTAGACATCTACGTCACACGTTTCATGGATTGGCCTAAGTGCTGAAGTCTCTAGAGAGTGGAATTTAATAATAAGTGGTGATATGAAATTAACCCTAGGAAGCATATAATTTTAGAAAATTAGAAAATTTGTATGGAAACGCCCCTTCTAGTAAATTATTCTTCAAAGGCAGCAAGAGATATTATTAATAATTATGATTTTATTATTATTGTCAGCCTCGTAGCATAGTGGTAGCGCATTAGAGTACCGTGCTTGAAGTCACGGGTTCGATTACCGTAGGAGGTCAACGTAAAATATTTAATTACATGTGATTTTCATATTAATACTTCATGTGTGATACCTTGGACTGGTATTGAAGCGTACGCGTACCTACCTTCATGTTGTAATACAATTATCAAGATTCACTGCACTTGATGTACCAATGCATGGCCCTATGCACCATTGGTGCGGATAAGGGATAGTAGTAGCAGTAGTAATGAATTATAATATCTTGTTATAGTTAACAGCTATTGATTTATTTATTTATACACTTGGATTTGAACTGAACCCAAAAAATGAATGACACTTCAACTCCGCCTAAACCTCCAACTCCGCCAGACGCGTATTCAGTATTTCTTTAACCGCCGGCAGAGTCAGACGTTCAGAAAACATTCCGAAATGCCTTCCTGAGTAGTGAAACCGTGTAAAAACCGTACGGATAAAATTAACAAAAAAGATGGTGTAAATTTCCACATGGAAGTGTTTATTTATATTTGTTTACATAGCCTAAAATAATTATTATTCAAAGAAAGTTTTCTTCTTAAATAATAGCCAACAAGAAAAAAAAGTCATTTTAGATGCATGGTAAAATTCATGAACGCTCCTCGTTAGGAACGGGTTAGTATTGTATACTGTTACTGTTACCCTATATATAGCCCATACCTTTTGCGTATTGAGGTGTGGAATCTTCGTGTCATTACTTTTTCTAAATAATTTACTCTGCAAGGCAGATCTAAGTGTATTATAAATCAATGTTAACAGCTATATTGTAACAATTATTAAATAATCCAACGATATTTACAGTATTTCCGACATTTTGTCAACAAATACGAGAAACGAGTATGTAAACTATAACGAAAAACTAATATTTTTTTAACTTTTCTGACACTTGACAATTTGACATGACTGTGTTAACCATAGATAAAAGACTTATTCTGTTGACATGTTTATATTTCTTCAGAAAAATGAAGGCAGTAAATGCCATCATACGAAATCACACGCATATGTATGCGTCATAATTTGGCAAGGTAATAAAATGACGTTTTTGGGTGAGCGAATTTTGTAAAAATAAAAATTATGAATGAAAATATTGATTTTGAAAGCTTTTACTTGACGAAAATTATTTAGAAGAAAAAGTTTTTGATGTAGAATATTATATTGAATATTCAATCTCACACTTCATCCTATTGATAAAACTGCGATATACGATATATATTACTTTCATATAATATTATTATCCTCATAAAAAATAATAATTATTTCAAATTTTCTATATTCCGGTCTAATGATACTTAGGGTACTGTAATAAATTGCGTCACAATCCATAATACCATTATATTATAAGGGACCTATGCAAATAAAATAGTCTTGGGAGAACTTTACTCCCGAACCCAGGTAGTGTAGGTAAATTCTATTTCTATAGAATAAAACCAATAGTAACACATAACATCATTTTATTTAATCCTAATTTAAAATAGTCAAGCTTATAATATAGAGAAGACTTATAAAATACGTGTTATGTTTTCAATGGCTTCTAAACACATACCTAGGTAAAACAGTGCGCTTAAAATGTTTGAAAATTACAATTTGACAATTCAACAGAGACGAGAAGTTTGGAAGGGAATATGGATATCTAGGCGTTTACAGGGCTTATGACCTGTCATTGGCTGGGTTAAGTGGCCACTTGATGTATTACAACATTCCCCATTTCACCTAGTATGAGACGCGGTGTTGGAAAACAGGTGAAAAAAACGGAATGGAATGGATGAAGGTAGGGAATAAATTTTGGAAGGAATCCGAACTACCTATCACCAGAGAGTACCACAATGGCCAAACCATTGTCTAAATATAAGTAAAAATATAAACTGCAGAGTCATCTGCAGGCGATTACTAGTAACTAATTTGATTAGGACAGAATCTTAATTGAAGTAATTGGCTAATAAAATACTTAGCTTCAATAGCAATACATACATGTCGTTAGCAACGCGCATGTGGATGATTTTCAACATGTAAACATAAAATCAAAATAAAAATGTTACCTGGTATGGATATTCGCTAATAAGCGGCATGGGGAATGTTGTAGTACGTCACTTGAGAAGCAAATGATAGGCTAACTCAGCAAATGATAGGTCATAAGCCCTGTAAACGCTTGAATATCCATATTCCCGAATTCGAAAAAAATCCACTTCCGTAGAGATATAAAAATGAAATATGTAATAATATTAGGATACGTTTTCCTTCTTTGTTTTTCTCATAATGTCTAGCTAAATAAAATAGAGTGAGAACGCATTACGGGCCCTATACTCAAAATATTAGACATTTTATCACCAATAGACACGAATGATCGCTGTGAACACATCAATCAGTAATGTATTGACATTCTATAAAAATACATGAGTCTAAATGAACAGATGCGATTCTTAAAATCGGCTTATTTTTATCAATTGATTTTTATTAAATGCATATAAATAAATAAACGTCATAGCAAACAAAATGTTTAAATTTGGATGGTTAATATTATAACGAACTAGTTTTTTAAACTTTTAATATTTTAATTTCTATCTGCCAGCTTAGAAGCTTATAGTCAAGATGTTGTCAAATTATTTAAGTTCTTTGCATCTTTAAAGAATCCTTTTATCGTAAATCACTCGTAATCATTTCAAAATTTCCAAATTTGATATCGGACCACTTTGGCATACGTCCTTTGTGAATTTTACAAGTTGTTTGACAATTTAATTATGATTTTCTTCTAAATTGTGTCTTTCTCAGAATAAGTATCGGGAAAATGTTTGAGTTTTATGTTATGAATGATTTTAATAACTACACGTTAGACCTAAAGTACGCTTAAAAACTTTCAATATAAACTTATAATAAAATTATCCGTTATCATGTAAAATTGCACATTCAGTACCTTGTACCTCAGTACCTCGCACCTTCTTCGGCCACCTTCATTCCAAAATTAGATAATCCAAATAAAACTTATCCTTTTTGTCTCCATTCGTCCCTATCCTTAGTCATGCTTCCACTGTACTCCTGCGACGCTCTTTATAATATCGTCAGACGATCTTGCTTTTGGTCCTCCGGCATTTCTTCGCCCTGTTCTATGTCATCATTTCAGGAATTTTGGCATCCAAAGATGACTGTTTATTTTTCATCATCCAGCCAAGCTCCACTCAAAGTGTATAGATGAGAAAAATACCTAAATGAGCTACAAACTTGGATGACCCCATAGGGCTTTTACATATAGACATTTTTAAATGATTACACAGTAGGTAGCTATTCATTTCCGCCAGAGATGGCATCCAGACACTGTTCCCTAAAATGCACTAGATTTGTTTTAAAAACATCAATATTGTTAGTATACTTGTTAGCCAGTGCATGCATTCTTCGTATCGGTGAGTTAGCACTGTAATTGGTCGATGGTTGGCTACAGTAAAATAGTGCATTACTGCGGGTACCTCGACCAGGCACTCGTATACTAATTAAAAATTGTTAGTTGACAACAGTCAAACATAGATTTTAATACTTTGAACAGAAAGATCAAATAATTTAATACTCAAGTTATATACGTATTATTATCGGTTTATGTATTGTATAAATATATGTAGTGTCTGGTATCCCCAAATTATTTACATAATAATATGTTTACGTGCACGTTGATACAACTTTTTATCACGTCATTAAAAAGAACAAACAGGTTAGAGTGTTGAAATTAACAAAATCGCTCTAATAAATTGACCAGATAATTGGAAGACATATTTTTTATTTACTTCAAGATAAACGTTACAAACTTTTTAAACACACAGTAGTATTAAATTTCTTGAAAAATTTTCCTGAAAAGATATTTTATTTGGCGTTGTGCAGTGCATGTGATTGGAGAGTAAAAATAAGACCACATTTTTCAGATTTTGTGAGAATTTTTTTTTGTCTAATAATTTTTTTAACCTATCACAGAGAATACAGTTGTTAAAATTGAATACAATAATTCGTCCAAAATACGGGTAAAAAGTGTAATTGAGAATTAATAGGTAGGTATTTAACCGAACCTAACATGTTGGATAATAATTATAGCCGAATAGATGAATGAATATTTATTAACATGTGATTTTCATATCAATATATCACTTGTGATACCGTGGACTGGTTCTAAAGCTGATCTAGACTGATCATCTTACCTTCATGTAAGTAAATGATTAAGATACACTGCACTTGATGTACCAATGCAGTGCCCTATGCACCATTGGGTGCAGATAAAAAAAAGTAGTAGTAGATCAAAAGATAGGTCGGTACTTATGAATAAAATTTATAAAATTAATTTTTATTTTGAGTGATTTCAAAAAGTTAAATGGCACGATTTAATATATTGAATGAATTTGTTATAGACGATGCTGCGTTTAAACCCACGCGATTAATATCTTGGTATATTGTGGGTCTTCATGGATATTATATTCAAAATTGTTCGCGGATATATTTTTTCTTTTGAATTAATTACAACTTAGATGCAAATAATACACGACAGAAGACTTCCACTCTAGTTGTCAGGCAGTTAGCTATAATAATGAGATTTATATAATATGTAATTATTTCAATACGTTTTCAGTATTATTTCAATCAACTCCAATTGATCTTCATCAGATAGCGAGCACAATGTCGAGGCTATTTAAACATCTTGTAATAATAAATATTAATAAATTGGTAATAGAATACGGTCTGCAGTCCGTACTGGATGCTAGTTTTATACCTATGCCTATCAGATCAGGTCCGAATTTATTATTTAGTTTAAGAGAATCTACGATTACGAATGCGAGGCGCTTATGTCATTTGTATGCGTAAATTATCGTAACTTTTCGCTTTGATGCGATGTAAAAGCACCCTGGACTGTATTATGATTTAAATATTATGGTTATCAATAGCCGCAGATAAAAATAAACGAAGAATTATGTTTTATTAATCAACTGCATTGTTGTAATGGGAAACCGTTTGCCTGATACCTACCTACTTCTGTTTGTGTTTTTATTATTAGTTCGAAGCAGTTTAGCAAGGGAATATAGATATCAAAAAATTTACACAGTTTATTATTATTGGTTGGGCTAATTCGCAATTCCGCCAATTGACTGACCTATCTCATGATCGATATTTTATATACTTTTTATAGTTCTTTATTGCCTAGTAAAAATGCAACAGTTTGTCCTACAATTAAAAACAAATTTCTGAATTTTTTAGGCTGCTTTCATAAAGTCGGAATCAATTGTGCCAGAAAGTATTATAGAAATCACGTTGTAGTGAAGCTAAGGATGAACTTAGGGATTCTGGTGAAAAATAAATCCATTATGAATTCAATATTTGCAGCACTTACTTTGTAGTGGGATTTTGGACTTTGAAAAATATGAAAGAAAACACAGTTTTTTTAACAACTAAGGCGGTTAAAAAAATTATCATACTGGTGTACCAATGCAGTGCCCTATGCATAAATATTGGGTGCGGATAAGGGAAAATAGTAGTAGGTATTAGTAGAAAATTAGGGTAGGTACTAAAACAAAGTAGGTTTGATTTTTTTTCCACCTCCTGGCATGGCGGTAGCGTGTTTGGCTGACACGCATGAGGTCGCGGGTTCGCAATGGGGGTCAATATGAAATATTTATATGAGTTCTTATCTGGTTCGCTACACTTGGTGTACCAACGCAGTGTCTTATGCACCATTAGGTGCGGATAAGGGAGAGTAGTAGTGTTTTAATGTATTTAATCAAATTAGAGGCTTCTGCGTTTTTTTCATTTGTTTATTTTGCATACACCAAGACTTAAAATTTTACGATCGTTGTCAAATTCATTATGTAATCTTATCGCGTACGGTTGAAAACGCGTAGTGTTTGAACAAGTATTTTTTTTCCTAAGTTGCTAAGCCTTAGAACAATACCGTGAAATATTTTAATTTACTCATGTTGTGTATTTAATTTTAAAGTATTAAACTCCCAATGTTTAATATTTACGTATTGTATTTTTAAAAAACACAGCATTTAGTTGAAATTTTTTATGTACTATTTGTTTTTCAGAGGTAGTAGCAATGCATATTGAATCTGGTATTATCTGTTAGTTTAAATTAGCATAAACTCAAATATTTGAATATAATCATTTGCCAAATAAAACTCAAATAGTACTTAGTTTGGGGTCCTGTAGTTAGAATCGCAGACTCCGAATAAATATCCCTCGGTTCGAATACCAATAAAAACCTCATAATTCAATTATTAAATAATATTGAAAAATTAAATAATCCAATTACTAATACAATAATTGGTTTTAAACACAAAAAAAAAGTCTTCCAATCATTGTAACAAAAGCTAATTGGTTTTACATAATTTTCAAAATGTTGTTTATAAAAAAAGTCTTCTTTTTTTTAGATTTTATTAATTATATTTTTTTACACCTTAATTTTCCAAAAAAAAATTGCTGGAAAATGAGGTAGGTAATCGATAATTATTTTTTTACTACCTCTACGGGTGGGAATATCAGGAGTAAGAATAATCAATTCTGATTTTTGTGTTTTCATCGGGAATGGGAAAATGTCCTATTTGTTTTAATTGCGTCTTTTTTTGTGTCAAAAGTAATGATTATTTGAAACTTTTCTGTGTAAAATAAAAAAAATCAAATTTAAAGATTCATATTAGAAAAATATTTAAAAATGGAGCTTATAAAAACGGATTGACCGCAAATGGATGCTTTAAAAGCTCCCGTCTAGCGCACAAAAAGAGTTGTACTGGATGTATAGTTGATGAGTGAAACCAGAGAAGTGATTATGTACTTTTTTCTATTTTAGGCGCTACTTACATCAAAACTTGTTTAAAATATTAATAGACGCATCCTTCCATACGATGATCATTTTTAATTATTATAGGCTTCAATGAAGGTAATATAAAACCATACCATCACTGAATTTTTAATTTACAATATATTTTCAACCAATTAAATGCTAGGTAACTAAAAAACATGTTTCATAATCGCTACTCTGAAACTCTAAACTGAAACGATTTTCGATCGGATTTTATAATTTAATTCATCTGTATAAAAACATTGTCAATAGATGGCAGTAATGTATCTGGAAAAACTGCACGTAGAAAAATCATTATAGGTAGGAAATTATATTGATACTTCTTTCTGTGAACTTTATATTTATAGATTAAACTTATAAATTTTCTCGCAAGATGTCTATAGTCACTCGTGACATGATTTTCGGAATCTGTAAAATACATAATATTTAAAAATAAAAACCAAAAACAATTTATTTCACTGAAGACGGTAGAATATTTCACATAGAGGGTACAATGATATAACTGTAGAATTATGGAACTCCATTTTACATACAGAACTTCCTTTTTTCGTATTCATGCTTTTTTTAGTGTACCTATACATAATACGTATGATATGCAAAAAAGGGGAAAACGTTGGATGTACGATTGTAAATATCTAGTAAAAATAAAATTGTTTGTACTAGCTGTATCAGAAAGTAGAAATCAAGTTGCGATAAAGTAGTGGAAATTCATTAATAAAAATTAAACGCTTTGTTATTTAGACCACTTGAATTTATTTAAGCACTACTATAGTTTCGGAAAACAGAACTTTCCATCGTCAGGTGTTATTAATAAACCTGAAGATGGAAAGTTCTGTTTTCCGAAACTATAGTAGTGCTTAAATAAATTCAAGTGGTCTTAAAAACAAAGCGTTTTATTTAATTAATTTAATCATTTTTTTCCACAACGTTAATGCCAACTCAATAAATATTGGAAATTCATTTTTGCTTTCCCTTATCCGCACCCGACGGTGCAAAGGGCACTGCTTTAGTACACCAAGTGCAGTGTTGGTTGTATCGTTAATTTATGTAACTAATTATAGAAATTAAACACGTATTTAGCAATGTAGGCGAAATGTAATGTGATGTCATAAATATCATAATCATTATCATTACTATTATTATATTAATTATTACTTTATTTGTATATTTCCAAGACGTTTTAACTTTCGTTCTAAACGTTGCATGATGCAGTTATTAAAAAAGAATTACTGATAACATGATAAAATATTTATTATATTAATATACGTATTTTACAATGTTAAATAATTTTATATTATCATTACGCCTACCTTCGAACAAAAGATTCAGAGAAGTGACATTTAATACTTGAAAAATACTACCGTGTCTACTAGTGTCTAGTCACCCACTAAGTCACTCACTACGTCATCAAAAAGCATCTACGTCATCACTAGACATCTACGTCGCGCCGTTTCGTGTGTTGGCCTAAGCGCTGGAGTCTTTAGACGGTGGAATTTGATAATAAGTGGTATTATGAAATTAACTCTAGGAAGCGTATATTTTTAGAAAATTTGTATGAAAACGGCGTCCTAGTGAATTCTTGTTCGAAGATACCTACCTTTCTGTGGACAAGTGCAATGCGGGTATCGCCGTTTTTACATCAGGAATTTTTACAGTAGGAATATTTTGCTTAAAAATTGACTGTTATACGTGTCAAATAATCATGTTAAATATTTATATAACAAATAAAAATTTGTATAAAAGTTCACCGACTTTTCTGTCTACCGGTTTCGAGACATGGGTCTCTCGTCAGGACAACAACAAAACCTACACTGCAAAAATTTATATAAAAATTACATCGTTATTGAGATGATTCACTACGCCATCCACCACCAACGCATGATTTATGAAGCTAAATTTTAAAAGAAATAACTAATTAACAATCGGTAAGGGAGGAAGGGGGGGGGAAGGTAAGGGTGACTATTACAATGAAATATCGAATAATGGACTATATTGGAAAGTTACTTGTCTTGAATGGGACATAATTTTCCAAATAACTTTTTGAAAAAAATCGCCATGTTATTTACTTTCAGTTTAAACTATTAATGTGTAAAACTTTGACACCTGTATCTTTATTCAATTTGATTTGAGTCTATAAAAGTATTCAAATAATAAAGTTTTGTATATATTCGGATATATGTATTCAGTATCTCCATTTGAGTATTTAATTTAAGTAAATTATTCGTTATTTAAACCATAAAGTGTATTTGAACGAGTTTTTTAAATTTTTTATATCTCGCCATGGAAAAAACCCTTTTTCCAAAATTGCGTAAAGGTATTCAAGCGTTTCAGGATTTCTGTCATTGGCTGGATTTATAAGTTAACATTTTTTACAACATCCCCCCCTCAATTTTTAGCGAATATCAACTCCAGATCATTTTTGGATTTCGTATATATATTGCTGCATGTTCTAATTTCATTCGCATAAGAGTTTGGAAGTGATTACTGAGACATCTATGTCTTGACATTGACAATTATTTTTTTCATCTTGGACCATAGTTATTTTTGGTATGAATTATGTAGTATAAATATAACCTATATCTTTACAATGTTGATTGCCATTAACATTACGTGGTATTTTATTTTTTTTGTAAAAAATAAATAGGTACATTAGTGACTAGCCACGAAAGGGTTAACGTAAATTATAAGTTCTTACTAGGTAAGTAGTATAATATAACAGAATCAAATGAACTGTTCAGTTTGCTAAAATTAATTGACCGAAGCACACCTTGAAGCAATAAGTTAAGTGTTTGTATGTATCGGCTAAACTGTGTTTATAAATGGTTTAAATTTTCGAAACAGATTTTAACTTAAGCATTTTTAAGTAAGTACGTTTTTAAGTAAAGTGATAAATTCTCGTGGAAGGTGTATGATAAAAAAATATTAATCGTTTTACTGAGGGAAACGGGGCCTCCACTACTCGCGAGTCCTGGGGGACTCTCTGTCACGTCTGTCACCCACGACATTTTTTTTTTTTTTTTTAAATTGAGAATTAAAATGAAGCGAAGTTAATAAAGGAATCGAACGATAAGGGCTTTATGCCCTATCTAATAAGAGAAATAAAATACAGTTGTTTTCCGAATTTGGTAATTATATTAACAAAAGAAAAATAATTAATACAGATTTAAATTAAAACTTAGTTTAATGATTTGAGTAATGTACCCGAGAAGAGCTTGGCACCAAAGAGAGCGATCTTCATAAATGTAAAATCAATTTATAGTCCAAATGAAAATTTATGTTTTTTTTTTTACATTCCAAACAAATTAAACAAGTTTTAATTTTGGTTTCTATTTGTCTTCTGTGGACGAGGATGTGTAGATAAGGACATTGAGAGAAGGGTTAGTGCCGGAAGCAGAATTAATGGTGCCTTAAAATCGATAGGCAAATAAGAACTTATCGAAAGAAGCAAAATTGGCAGTACACAAAGGAGTTCTGGTACCAACCCTTATGTATGGTAGTGAAGCTTAGTGTTGGAAAAAGAAGGATGAAAGAGACTAAATGCTGTTGAAATGCGATCTCTCAGGCGAATGTGTGGTAAGACTATGTATGATAGGTGTACAAATGTCGAAATTAGAGCAGAGTGCAAGGCTGAGATAAGCATTATCGACAAAATTAAGAAAGGGCTTTTACGATGGTTTTGTCATGTGGAGCGAATGAGTGATGAAAGAACGGCCAAAAGAAGTTCAAATGCAAGTGTGCCTGGACGTAGAGGCCGAGGAAGGCTGAAAAAGACATGGCATGACCAAGTACGATGACGAAGTACTTGAAAGTGGACATGTGAAAAGTCGGAATAATCGGCGTATGTGCATGAGAAGATGTATGAATATAGAGGAAGCAAAGGAAGTATGTCATGACAGAGTGGTATAGCGTTCTATCTTCTCTGCTAACCCCTACGGGGAAATGGCGTGATGGTTAGTTAGTTAGTTAGTTAGTTAGGTCGGTACACGCTCAAGTCAAAAAAAAATCTCGATGCCCCTGCCCTAAGTTCCTGCATCCATTTCTTTATTAATCAGTAATATATGTACCTACTTATATGTATACTATATAATATCTACTATACATTCATAATTATTTACAAGTCAAATAAAATATCAAGCAAACAGTGCTGTATACCTAAGTGTTAACAATGAGAAGAAAAAAAGTAAGTAAAGAACTAAATCAATCAAAAATATCATAAAATTAAATTAAAAGATTTGACCTTTTAAGGAGAGGCCCCCGAGTGCACAACACAGGTGACTTGATCAAAAATATTTTTACTACAATAAGTTTTCTGTGCATTTTCAGCATCTATTCCACATCTATTCGCTCCATTTTCTTATTATTCGGCGACGCGCGACGTTCACGGATGCACGGATTCAGCGACGGGTGATTGATTCATGTAGATGTATTTTAAAAATTAAAAATAAATATTAAATTATTAAATTTTATTGATTTATATATAGTGTAACAAAATTCGATGTACAAGCAGGAAACTAGTCCATTTTAAAAAACAATATTTTTGGATTTGACCTAAAAATTTGAGTACGAAGTTGAATTTTTTTTCGATAAATTTTTTGCAAATTGTTATCAAATATCATGTATTCGGTAAAAATAATACTATCCATAAAGAAAAAAAAGAAAAAAAACCGCGTTTTAATAAGAATTTGAGCAATTTTATTTTATCTGCCATAGGTACTTATAAAAACTTTTGTGAGAAGAAAAAAAAAAAATTTCAATCTCAGATTTAAAAGTCATATTACACATTCGACTCCAAATATGATGTAGATTCACCAGTTTTCGGGTTGTACTATGAGTTTTTTTACACCATGTATAATATAATTTATTTATCTCCTGTACAAAAAACATATAAAAAGACAATGCACGCACGCTTTTTGCCAATATTTAAAACTTGTGAAAAAATAATAAATTCTAGGGAAAAAATCGAGGAATACGATTGTACGGAGAAGCGGCCGAGGTCACATGGCATAGTGCCCTCTTAACACAGTTGAACAGTCATTTTTTTCCTTATACACAGTCGACTTTCTTTCATTCCAGGAGCCGCTTCTCGGGACGAAGCCGCAAGCGCCCACCATAGTGCCGGGAAGCACTGTCCGCAAGATGGCCGCCCGTGACGTCACGCCCAGCGCCAAGGCTGACGTCATCACCTCGCTGGTCGGCGAGCGGGGCTGGTGGCAGATGCGCACCACCCTCATCATTTACCTCACCAAGATCCCGGCCGCGTGGTTCATGGCCTGCATCATATTCACGGCCCCGCAGCCCTGGTATGGAGATTATGAGTGTGACCTCGCTGGAGTCATACCCAATGAAGGTAACTTTTTGGCTGTACATAGGTACATAATATCACTGACCCTTAGAGTAATGACGCGCAGGCTATAGAGGGGCCCTAACGGTCAAAACCATTCTATGATTGTCAAACTCGAAGTTGGCTATAGTTTGCAGCAAAACAAATGCCAATGTTTTACAAATGCCTAATGCGGCCTTGGCATATCGATTTATTTGGGTTTTCTGTATCTACTGCACCCGATCACAAACTCCAATTAAGGAGTTTATCGGGACTGTATTTAAAGTTTCTTTTGTAAAGAAATTATGTATTTTTTGTAATATTTTTTATTGAATAAAGACTGTAAAAAAAAAAAGTTTTACGACAGCGCTTTCGTAATATAAACTCTGCTTTAAACGTCTGGGTTTGTTTATGAACTATAAAATGTTGAGCAAAAATAACATATAAATGTGTAAAATTGATTAAAACTTTTTCATTAATAAAGTCGATTCCAGACACACGCATCGTAAATCCTTTTTGCCGTTCTTTCATCATTCATTCGCTGTACGCTATTATGAAAACAATATTTTATCCTATTATAAAAGGAAAAATAAATTACTACACCAATTAAACTCTATACATGAAATAACATTAAATTCAATATCCTTGTTATGCAAGCCATTAAAAGTATTATTATTTGTAATGTGTTCTAAACTTTTGAATTTTAGGTGTTCGAAATGGGTCATTTTTTCCCAGTAAGATAACCCCAACTGGCAGTTATATAAACGACTATTGTCAGATCTCTACCAATGAATCGAAAAGAGGCGTTCTTATGAATCCGTTTGTTATAGAAAATCCAACTATACCTTGTGATAAATTCACTTATAATTTGGACCCCAAAACTACTTTAATAACACAGGTAATCTACTACCATTAACAGTAAACTATGGCTGATTCTGCCTTAAGATATAAATATATATTTTTTTAATTAAAAAAAATTGTCCGCCACGTGGCATGGCGGTAGTGCGTAGTATGAGGTCGCGGGCTCGATTCCTGATGGGATTTATGTGAAAATCACACTCTAATAAATATTTCATATTTGACACTGGACTGGCGCTAAAGCGTAAGACTGAACATCTTGCCTTCATGCAACAAATGATCAAGATTCACTGCACTTGGTACACAAATTAATGCAGTGCCCTCAAGATATCCACTTCGTGATGAGGTGTTCCGGTTCAGGTTTAATTAATTAGCTTGCAATGACTTTTCAACTCCAAAAATGCTATCAAATATCTTAATTACACAATAATAATTAAAGATTTGATTGAAAAATCAGATTTAAATGCAAAATCAGATTTGATTGCAAAATCAGGTTTGATTGAAATTTCGCTTGAAATTTATTACCTGTAACTGAAAAATAGTACAAAACGTTATCAAAATGTCACAAATGGGATTTTAGCGAACTGGACACATTATACTAGAATAGCTAAAAGAGACCTTTTTTAAAAAAATATATTAGTTTTTTTTGTTGTTTAGGATTATTTGTGGGAATAAAAATATCTGTAAATCGACAATCCTCAAATTACAATTTGACGAAAAGTTTGGAAGGGAATATGGATATCTAGGCGTTTATAGGGCTTATGGCCTGTCATTGGCTGGGTTAAGTGGCCGCATGATGTATTACAACATTGCCCATTTTGAGATGTCAAATTGTAATTAAATGTCAATTTTTTATTTTTTCATGTTAGCCCGTAATGGGTGAAATCCAGTTTTGTTATTTGGACAAACTCAAAATGTTGTTTCCAAAAATCCTCAACATAAAAACCATCATTTTTGCTCATCTTAATAGTATTTTTACATTTTTTGCCTTAATTGGCAGTATTTCTTAAACCTATTTTTAAACAGTTATGTTAAATTAAATAAATCTGAAAAACCCTTTTTTTTCGATTAAAAATTACCTACAGATTGATATTGAAGCATTATTATTTTATTTACCTATTTAATTGCTCTACACGGTTGTAATATTATTGTTTTGATAATGAATAAATTGTTGTTTTTCTAATAATAGTGTATCCTGTTTCAGTTTGATCTGGTGTGTTCCAGAAGTATTCTTGTCGCTATAACACAATGCTTCCATCTCTTCGGAGTTCTGCTTGGAGGAATTATTGCCACTGAAATCATGGAATTGTAAGTACTCGTATAATAGCTAATTATCATTGTACTAATATATCAGTATACCAATAAACAGTGAGTATACCTATCTGAGTTTATTTATAAATAACGGAAATCTAAATCAAACAAAAAGATATTCCACTTGAGATAAAACTGCAGGTATTGGTTGTAATATTGTAATACATAATTATTCCTAGAAAAAGATGCAGGTTACAACAATGCAAGATAATTCTATTGTATACTTCCTTTTGCATAAATACTTTTTATCAATAGATGATTGCAGAACTATTAGACTTTTTTCGACCGACAACAATTGTTATGATATTAACTACAATTATTAGATAAAACTGATAACTACTAACTGTAGTAATTATGAGTGCTACAAGGTGAAGCAAGGTCAATTTTTTAGTCGATCGATTGACTTTTGCTTGTATTCTTGATTTTATATTAATGGCATGAGATACTGGTATCCGAGTTACTATTTTAGAGATTTTGAAAAAAAAATCACTCTTAGATTAACAAAAATCTTGAATATTATTTTTTTTTAGTGGCTACATTTCAGTAGTACGTAAAGAGACACAGGGAACCAGAGCCATAAATTTTGGTTAGTTCAAAATTATATAACGGCTTTATTGCAGCCACAAAGCTTCGAAAAAATTATCAATCATTCTTAAAGCTATTCTCCAGAGAAAAATATAGATCAATTTTAGAAAAAAAAATACAAATTACATAAAAAAATTTTTTTTAAAGAAATCTATGCAATCTTATGATATTTGCACATATTTCAATTTGTAAATACTATTTTCAAAAAAGCCTAAGCGGCTTGTGCTTGAAAATAGGAATCGAGCGTGTCGAAGTGGGGATTCGAACCGACGATCTCTGGACTCAGAGACCGCGACACTACCCACTGGGCCACATACCCGTTCGAAAAAAAATAACGGGAAGCCCCCATTTTTTGTTATTTTTCAGGAAACTAAAGGTGGCAGCAAAATTAAAACAATAATTAGTAATTAAAGAACACATCAAATTATAGGAAACTACAAAGTCAGTTTTATTTTATTAGGTATATTACTTTTCCGTAAAAAAATAAAACCCCCCATTTTTCGGTCGCATTTTGGTTCTGTGTAGGTACTTAATCAGCAATCAGTATACGACAATTAATTAA
The DNA here is from genome assembly GCA_022494985.1 of Micrasema minimum. NCBI lineage: Eukaryota > Metazoa > Arthropoda > Insecta > Trichoptera > Brachycentridae > Micrasema > Micrasema minimum. The sequence goes on from JAGVSP010001508.1 coordinate 23,149, forward strand.
TTAAATGGTTTTTCTGGCTTCGGTACGTCCCTTGCTCTTTATTTGCTATTTTGCAAAAGACCGAAAATATTTGCTTTTTACCAATTTTAATTTCTGTCCAAATTGAGAACAAGGGACGAGGAAAAAATGATTTTCTTTCTTCCAAAACTTGTGCGTAAGGGCTTGTTTGTACTAAAGGAATTATTTATCTGGACTCTAGACGCAAGAAGTATTATTCTGTTACCAATTTATAAATCAAACAGTTTTTTAAATTTTTCCATTCTAGTCCATTCTTGATATGTTTACGAACGAAATATAACGTAAACTTGATGAACTTTCATGTACGTATATTCTCATCCAAACTGTCTGGCTCCCTACACCTTTCTGAAAAAAAAAATTAATTTATGTAGTAAATTTCTAAAGATTTTATTATCATTCCAATTCACATGAATTGTAAATCAAAGTCCATCGTCATCATCACAGTCGTCCGATCAAAAAAAGAAAAAAGGTGAAAAATCTTGTGTCGGGAAGCTTAAACGACTTTTTTTGATGGACCTAGCAAACAGTTCACTATTATTTTTTTCATTATACCATATCCGCTCACTATGTGGAGCATATGGAATTCACAAACTGCCTCCAGGCCAAGCGACCGGCCGCCAGCTCCCGTGCATCCTTCCAAGTCAAGTCCAGGTCCCGCAGCTCTGACGCAAACTGCCGACGAATTGTCAACAGTGGACGACCAGGACGCCGAGAACCTGATGCCTTGTAAAATAGGCAAGCATGGTTAAGGCTCTCGAGAGGCATACGCAGTGTATGGCCTAGCCAGCCGAAACGCCTCCGCCGGATGACAGTAGATACCAAGTCTACTAAGTCCAACATAAAAAATATTTCCAGCTTCTAGAGGCAATATTTTTCACGTTTTTTGCTAGTAGACAAAATTCTTGTTTTTGCAATTAGCGGCATTTGGTGATCGTACCGTAGATCGGGTCCTTTATCCACCCCTAATAGCAAGTAAACACTTTTCAATCTTGGTTTTTCATTTCAGTGTTAGTCCGCGCCAAGTGATGATGGGAGGAATGATATTGCAGATAATATTTGGGATTGCCACGGGCTACGTGCCGTATTTTTGGCTGCACGTTGCCTTCAGGTGTATCGCAGCAGCCTGTTGTGCACTGACTTTCACCCCAGGAGCAGTTATCAGTAAGTATTCTCAAAGAATTACAAACGGATTTTCAAACATGAGAAATATATGTATATTTTGGCTGAAACCATTGATTTATAATACACTTAGATTTGAACTAAACCCAAAAAATTAATGACACATCAACTCCGTCAAAACCTCCGAGTCCGCCAGACGCGTATTCAGTATTTCTTTAACCGCCGCCCGGCAGAGTAGGACGTTCAGAAAACATTCCGAAATGCCTTCCTGTGTAGTTAAACCGTGTAAAAACCGTACGGACAAAATTAAGAAAAAGTGAACCATGGGTAGAAGTGAACCATCTATCACCACGCTTTGACCGTATGGTCCATGTTTCCAAATTTCGTCAAAAGAGGGCCTATATGCAAGCGCTCTTCCAACATTTCAGTTGCCGGCCGGCTATCTTCGCTTGTGGTTATGTTGTAGGTATTACCATAGTTGCGACTTACAAAAGTAAATATTTGCGTTTTTATACTGAACCCTTTTCTCGATCCGTGAAGAGTATTTTGATTGTGATTTTATTTTTAAGGTAAGAAATATTTTATTATATTCACTTTTAAGTCAAATTTACAAAAAAATTTTACTTCTAAAACCTTAAATTATATTTTGTTTTTTTTTTATACCACCCGGGTAGAAGTGAACCATTAAAGGATGGGTAGAAGTGAACCATGGCTCACTTCTACCCGTTTTGTTCGGTTGATGATTTGTTACAATATTTAAACAGTTGCGACACTTTATTTCAGATGCCTCGTGTTTATAAACGCAAAACTGAAATTGGGCATTTACCCATAACCAAATGCAAAGCGCATTGGAAATGGTTTTAAGTCCGGAAAAAGCTTGATTACAGGTTATTGCAGAAAGGGGCATTAAAAATGTCGCCAAGGTAACGAGTGCGGAAAGAAGAACGCTTGTGACCTATTGTACGATTATTAGTGCTGCCGGTCAATCTTTTCCACCGGCGATGGTCTTTCCGAGAGTCAACTTTAAATAGCACATGCTGATGGGAGCACCAACTGGGGCATTGGGTTTTCTAAGGAAGAAGGGGGATATTTTTATACTTCCTGATGTGCCTGATATCTCAACAGTGCATTTACAAAGATGTTCGTATGATTTACCACCTCCACAGTTTTATGGCACTACGAAAAAAAAAGACATTTGCCATTATAAGTTCGCTGTTCAGTTTTCGTGTCTTAATTTACGTTGATTTTAAAAAAAGTTTTAAACTGTTTTAAAATTTACATACATTTATTTAACCGACTACTTGATAAAAAATAAATAAAAACTCCTGTATTTTCATTTGTTTATATTCCAAAAACATTATCTGGTTCACACATTCAATGGTTCACCTCTACCCACCTGCTGGTTCACTTCTACCCGTGCATGGGTAGAAGTGAACCAATGTACCCCATGTCGTTAGTGGGTCTGGAGCAGCCAAACCATAAGGAATTGGAAACTCTCTATTTTTTCCAGTGATCTACACAAATGTACCTTTGCACACTTAAAATTTCAGTAATTTATATACCATACATATCGAGAAAAAAAAGTATACTGTTACTGTAACCATACCTTTTGCGGTGTGTGGGCGGATGCTTGCCGGCAGTCGAAGGGCTCTGATAGGTCGACCCGTGTAAGAGTATTGAGGTGCGGAATCTTCGTGCCATTACTTTTTCTAAATAATTTACTCTGCAAGGCAGATCTAAATGTATCAATGGCTGAAACTCACAGAACTCAATTAGGTTTTAGCTATCCAAATTACTTAAATGTAATAAAACAGGTGGGGTTGGTTGGAAGATATTGCTTAAAAGCAATAAGCCCGCCCTTGTACTTTTGCCAAGTAATTGTACATGAAGCTTTAAATAAATAAATAAACAAATAAAACATGTGACTGTTTTTGTGATTTCAGTGGCAGACATATGGGGAGGAAAATATAAAACCATAATAAACTCAAATTTTGAACATTCGTGGTCAGTTGGTGTCATTTTGCTACCAGTCATTGGATACTACACAAACACATGGGGTCAAATATATATCGCCATTAGTCTACCAACAGTTCTGATCATGCTTCTATGGTGGTACGTGTGAATCTTAGCAGCACAAAAGTAATAATTGATGTAATAATACATATCATTCATATTGATGAACAGTAAATTGTATTTGAAGGTGGATTCCTGACCCTCCACGTTGGCATTTAGAAAGGAGTAATATTGCAAAGGCCCAAGAGATTTTGGAAGGTGCTGTGATAGTCAATAAAGGTGCAATACCTGATAACATGCAAGAACTACTGAAAATGGAAGCTCATGATCTCATAAGGTAAGTGAAAGAAAGAAAAAGTCAATGTCATCGTCTGCTTTCTTACCATATAGAAAGTTTCAACGAGTGTATCTCTCTTATATACCCCGCAGACTGGAGACTTTCTATCGGGCGATAGTTTAGTCGGGTTGGTGATGAGTAGTCGGCCAACTGCTCTCGAATGATTTTCCAGTTAATAAACGACTTTTGAAGAGAGCGGTCGCAATGAATGTTGGAACAATATTGTCAAAAAAAGTTATTATTGCTGCAATACTACGAAGGAGAAGAAGAGCGCCATGCTTATTAAGCTATTAAGCTAACGGCCGATAGTTTATCGATAGGATAGTTTAAAGGCAATCGCAAGGCCTATTAAACTTAGCAATCGGCCGATAGCGGATCGTTGTAGTGTACGCACTTGCATACATATTCATACTGATGAAAAGCCCGACTAAACTATCGCCCGATAGAAAGTCTCTAGTCTGCGGGGGCTGTTATTTATAACCCAATTTACAAACCGACAGAACATATTTTTTTGGTATAATTTAAATTTATTTTTCTGCACAGAAAGTGCAACCACCTCATTCTAAATTATTTTTAATTCCCATTGAATATGCCTATTTAATAGCCTGCGTTGATTAATTAATATACTATCTCACCTGGTAGACATCGTTCTGGCCTTTCAGGTAGGTGACGCAATGAGTTTCATTTGGTTAAGGTCAGTGGTGCGATTTAAGATTTTTCAAACAAATGTAATAAGAGCCAAAACCCATTTAGGCCAAAGTGGCTTTTATGATATTTGTTGCTAGAAGGGTGTAAAAGCCATTTTTCCCAAAACAAATTTTGGCTTTTACTACATTTGTTGCTCGAAGGGTCGATTTTGTGATCATTTATATGTTGTAAAATTTCAGGAAAAGATCTGTTTTGAGGAAATCTGCTTGGCGGCAGTTACTGTCGATGAAAGGTGCGTGGTGGAGACTGATATTCGTAATAACTTCTTGGAGTTTGATGTTCACGTGTTATTACGGAACACTTCTGAACATCAGAAGCTTTGGAAGAGAACATTTATACTACAACACAGCAATTACCGGTAAAAAACAGTCAATAATAATGAATATTTTTCATAATTGCTTTTTATAAATTCCTCTAATGACATTTATCCACACAACTATAATAACATATTTGTCCAGATCACGAGATTATGGATTCAACTGCGGTAAATTTAAACTCTTACCAAAATCTTCAAAAAACTCGTACCTTTATATTTATTATATATTACCTATCGTATTTTTATAACTCCACCGAAGCTATAATATAATTTGAAACATAAACTAATGTTTTTAGGACTTTGTGAGATGATTGGGGAGTGGTGGGATTTACAATACTCATGCAGACGAAACACAAATGGATTCTTGTTGGAATCCTGACCGCCATAACTGGAGTTTTAAACTGTACCATTTGGTATTTTCCCACACACGGTAAGAAGACCTTCCATTCTATCTAAATACTTGAAACGATACAATACTTATGATGTAGATCAGTGTTTCCCAACCTGTGGTCCGCGGACCGGTCCGGGGGTCCGCGAATATATGTATGGGGGTCCGCAGTCACATCTCTGGACCATTTGACAACTTGTTTACACTAAAAACAAATACAGAAATATATTGCAAGTAGATACCGACCTGAGACTACAACTGAGTAGTAACATCAACCCAAACATTACTAATTTAGTTTCAAAAAAGCAACACCAACCTTCACATTAATAGAGTCTGGTCAGGATATTTTTATATTAGCGAATAAATTTTAAGATAAGACCCTATTAACCGTGTTGGTGTTGCTGTTGTGCGTTAATTTTTAACGTATTTTTATAATTTTTTAAATTTTGTGTTTGTAGTAGGTACTATTATAAAGTAAATGGTCCCAAAATTTATTGCTGTTTTTTTTTACTAAGGGGGTCGTTGAAAATTGTGCTTGATTTCCTAGGGGTCCGCGACTGAAAAGGTTGGGAAACGCTGATGTAGATAATTACACATAAATGTATGGGTACTATTTAAAAAAATTAAAAAACAATATTCATGGACGGATTTTTAGATTTAAATGTTCTTAGAAAGATATAAAAACTCTAAGATATAATTGCTATGTGCATTCATCAAATCACTTGAAAAATAAATTAATAACCGCTCGCTCCAGAATTTAACCTGGGTCTTTCTGATCACTGGTCAGCTTTTCTATCCACTGAGCTAAACAATCGGATACATATCTCGAGATTTTAAGCAAATGCCTATCGCAATAGGGTTCATCCCGTTAGCATGAATATCCTTGAAAACGTTAAAAATATTTAAAGTATATTTTTACAATTCCAACGATATAAAACACAATGATCAAAATGTTGTTTTCATTTATAAATTTATGTTTTAAAAACACGAAATTACGAGTGACTTTTAACGCCAGTTATTGGCTAATGACGTCATACCCGTCTACCGTGGAAGGCGTGAAATTCATTCCGAAGTGAGCGCCTATATTGCTGTGACGTCACACCGCATGCGCGCTAAGTGAAGGATTTTGCGAGCGATTTGAAAAAGCGCTATTTCAAACCGCGCTAGAAAATTCATATGACATCGTAAAAATTTTAAAAAATTCCCTTGATATTGTTATTTTTCAATTAATTTTTTGAAATAAAAAAAAAAAAATCGGAAAGAACCCAATTATTACTACTAACGCCTCTTCAATCAACTACGTTATACCAACTTTTTTATCAGGGACCAGCCGAAATTGGAAACTTTCCAAATATCGACTGTAGATGACGGTACAGACACAACGGTTTAAATCATTGTTTCATTCGCAGATGAATAAAAGTAAAAACAAATCTTAATATAAAAATGATCATGTTCAAAACATCTGTAAAATGCCTCGCATTTACATTGACCTCATTGTTTTCTGAAGCTTTTTAAATATAAGTCGTTTTCTTCTTATTATCCTTCATATTTTTGTGAAAAACTGTAACTGCTGGTTCTTGCATTCTTTTGTTTTTTATGCGAAGATATAATTATTGAATGTTTATTGATTGAGATATGTTGATATCCAATGGTTATATAATATTTGTAAAAAGAAAAAAATACAATGTAATTTTTTACAGACTAAACATCTATTTACTATTTATTTGCAGGTTAGTATTTCTCTACAATTATTTTAAGTCATAGGCCTCCCCCTGCCGTCTCCACTCCTCCCGATCCTGCACCGTCCCCATCCACTGTCTTCCAGCAGACTTCCTGATGTCGTCCACCCATCTCATCGGTGGACGTCCTCTGGTTCCTCGGTCTCCACACCAGAACGCGTTTCGTCCATCTGTCGTCCGTCATTCTGGCTGTGTGATCGGCCCATTTCCACTTCAACCAAGCAATTCGCTCCACCACGTCGCAGACCTTTGTCTGGCGTCGGATCCAATCGTTCCTTTTTCGGTATCTTAATGTTATTCCAAGCATAATCCTCTCCACGCTCCTCTGTGCTACTTGCAACTTATGGGAGGATTGCTTGGTCAGAGTCATTGTTTCCGCGCCATAAGTAAGGACGGGCAGAATGCATTGGTTGAATACTTGAGTCTTGAGTGAGTTAGGAATGGAGCTTCGGAATGTGGGAATTTAGCTTTCCAAAAGCCACCCAAGAGAGATTTATCCTCCTATCCACTCGCTGGTCTGATTGTTTCTGCCCGATGGTGATTTTGTGACCAAGATAAACATTGTTGACTTTTTCCACAGGTAGAATTTTAAGTAATATTTTTTTTTTTTTTTTTTCCAGTTGACGGAAGTCATATGCTCCTGGATTTGATGATAATATCAATGGTGAATAAGATCGGCATAAGTGCAAGTCTGTGTGTTCTGACGACTTGCACTGTATTTTGTGGTTGCTATGGCTCAATCAGAACATCATTATCAGATGGGCGTATTAAACTCGAATGTACTTGAGATAATTTTATAATGTAAAGTCAAAAAATGGTTATCTGTGTGGACATTCGATCTTGTAGCGCTACTAGATAAGTGCAACTGGCAATTAAATGGTTTTAATACGTTATGTTGGCATGCACTGGCACTACCGAGCAACATTGACAGGTCATGGACCAAGCCTCCTTGAACTAATTTTGTTGAATATCCATATCCCCGAATGGTTGGAACTAAAAGTAAGGTGGAAATATAAACTATAAAAATAAGAACGCATCAGTTCCATTTTCAAAATTCGTTGATTTTGTGTATGCATAGTATACACACTGTGTTTTCTCTTTTTACGTGTATATTATTTGTAAAAGACAGTTACTTTATCCACTCTCACTTTTATTCGGAGTTTTAAACAACGCTATTACCGTGGATGTATTAATCAATTCTGTGTTAAGTACAGTTTAAAGTGTTTCCTATTTCCTAGAAAATACACAACTACAAAATGTACACCAAACGTGGACAGACGTTCGTCTTACAATTCAATTCACCAAATACATTTCACATTTCACATTCTTTCAGTAACAGTAGATAAGTGAAATTCATCTGACTGTAAAAAATTTTAACTATCTTTGTATCCAAATATATGTTAAAATTCGAGTACAATTTGTAATTTTTTTTTGTATAACTTATGGAATATTCAGATAATAAAGCAGGTTTTAAATGTGGTCGTTGATTTAATGTTTGTCAGTAATATATCAGACTCAAATTATGCCGAGTTTACTTTTAGAAAAAGTCATGATAATTTTTTAATGTAACATTTCCATAACCGTTACTCCATAGATTTACGTTACAAATGTTATATAGATAGAAAGGTATAGATGATTTACCAAGAACTGTGATAAATTAGTTCTATGAATTTAGAAGAATAATATTTGTTAAGCGTTTTTACCACTGTGCTTTGAAATGTCAATAAGTCATTACAGCAGATTCATTCGACTGTGATTACGATACAAATTATAAATACCTTAATGCTTCTAATTCTGATAGACATCTGTGAGAAGTATGATCATAATAAAGTAATTGTTTCATTTCAGTATTCACTTGATAGGTACATTATTGTTCGTTGAAGTTGAATATGAGAATTTTACCATATCGAAAAATTATTATTATTGGTTGGTTGACAAAGTATGCTTAAGTATTATCAATTGAAACTAGAAAATATATCATTGTACTTATACACTGCCAAATCGTACTTGGGGCTAATCGGGTCGAAGCTTAGGTGGACACTGCCCGCAATCTAGATAGTTGTGACAATGTCATTGATTTATTCTATTACAAACATAATTGTTATAATAATGATGCAGTTCAACTTGACGTTTGCTAGATAAATATTTAAATAAAATGATCATGGATTATTTTGTTCTCTAGAGATATGGTATACCTGCATAGTACTACTTTTCCTTTATCCGCACCCCAATGGTGCATTAGGGCACTGTTTCGGTTTGACCAAGTGCAGTGATTCTTGCTCATTTTATTGCATAAACATGACCCGGTTAAGATGATCGCAGTCTTACGCTGTCAGTACACAAATCTGGATTTATACCCAAGACCACAAGGTAATCATCATTCATCATATCCATACATACCATAACACTCTCCCTAGACCACAGTGGAGCAGGTAATGGATTTCCACACTAGACTGCCTTCAAGCCAGCGCGATCGGCCGCCAGTTCTCTAGCGCCATCAAATTTTTTTTATACTCTTTATCATTTCATTTGTCAATGATTTATTTTACTACATATTTGCAAATCATCATCTGAAATCTAATCAATAAAACAACAACAGTTGTTTAGATAATATTTATTATTTTTTCTACCCATTTACAAACGATAATAGCATATTTTGTTTATTTTATTTAATATGTATTTTTTAAACATGCCTTTTATATATTACATTTTTTGTTATTTGATATTTTAAAAATATACAGGGCACATGGAAATGAGATTCGATACTTTACTAACATAATAAAACGTATCAAAATAATTATAATTTCAATGATAATCTTGACAAATCGTTTAATACTAAATTTTTATATTGCATCGTTTTAATATAGTGATTTTTTGTTTATACTCTCAAATGCGGAGTTTTTTATAAATGGCTTAAAATTGAGTGAAAATATTAAAATGAATAAAGTGATAATTAAATATAAAATCTCAATAAAAATACTTATTACATGAATCTTCAGGAAATAAAAATAATGCCATAGACGCCTTCGATTAGAATTTTCACAACCCAATTTACTGTGGGTTAAACTTAATACCCTTAATGAATGCCCAATTAAAAAAATCTCATTATTAGAAAATCACAAAGTCAACATATTTTTTTAATCCAATAATTAAATCCAATTCCAATATACAGGGTGGCCAGTCACTATAAGGTACAAATTAATCCAGGATGGTAGAATACATCAAGGGCTACAAAATGAGACAAAAACATCGAAAGCCTCCTACCGATTAATATCGTAACCAACCAAATCTAGTCTAGATTTTGAGTTTTTGGTGGATTTCGTCTGTGTTTTAACTATATCTTTAATTCTACCAAAACAAAAAATTATATCTCTGTGAGCCAATAATTAAAAGGGCTTTTTTGGGGCGTATTTTGTCTAGCTACGTATCTACAACCCAAATGCATATGGAACGAAAATATTTTCAATGGCCTCCTCCTGTTAAAATCGCGTTTTGTGGGTTCATACGTAGGAGGCGTTGACATGTTCAGTAAAAAGTGGACATTTTCTGGGAGATATATTTTTATGAGTTGTTTTTTATTACTATTTTATTTTATTTTACTAGTTTATAACGACCAAGTCGTGAAGAACACATGGTATGTCAAAAACCTGATTAAACTACCTAGGCTTTTGGAAAATAAAAAATATATATATATATATTATAAACTACTCAAAAAATACTAGAAAATATGGTATAGGGTTATTTACAGTAAAAATATTATTACAACAATAAAAAAAAGAAAATGTAATTATTACTTAATGACCTATCAAATAATGTAAAAAAACTTTTAAAAGTGGAAATGTTTAACCGACAAATAAAAGTTTCAAAGCATGTAAAAAAAACAGTAAAAAATGAATATTTTAGAAACAGTCCTTTTTTTACTACACATGTTTTGGTCTAATTTTGTAGCCCTCCAGGATTTTTTTGCACCTATAGTGACTGGCCGCCCTGTATACTGTGTATTAAACTACCATATCAAAAATGTTATATTATAAAATAGATAATATTTGAAAAATAAAATATGTTAGTTATCATAAGTGCTGACATAGTAGATAGGTACAAAAAAAAGTCCCAATGATGACTGGTAATTTATTTATTTTTAAAAATATTTTAAGGATATGATTAATACAACCTTTAAAATGTTTTCAAATATTTTTAAATTTGATAAATTGCGAGTTTTTCAAATCAAAATTTAAATAGATTTTCATATTATTTTTATCATAACAATAAATAGATTGGTTGTAAGTCATGTTTAATAAAGATTAGGAGTTCCAAATTAACATAATTTATTTTGATAATACTAAAAATATACATACATCCGCCACAATAAAGTAAGTTATTAAAAATCAGAATGGTCATGAAAATAAATTATTTAATAAAAATGTACATGGAATACAATGCTTTAGTTCAATTTGCAATTTTAAAAAAAAATTGTCATAGATAATATGATTAAATTCAAGATAATTGCATAAATGTTTTCAGCTCAACGAAAAATAGGCTTTTTAACACTATGCGTAAAAAACTAATCTGTAATAACTCGGGGGTTAGTTCGATATTCTGAGTACAATTTGTAAAATTTAAAAAAACTTATAGGAATTGCTTTGTATTTTCTGTAAAATATTGCATAGTTTTGTCAAGAGATGTCAATGCACAGTAAATATTAATTTTAATAATAATTTCTTTAAAAAAAAATTATTTCTCCATCGGGCCCTTTGCTAAAAAAAATCAACATTGTCTTAAGAGGTCAGAAAAAATGTGTTATGATAATTTGACACGCTAATTCGCTAGAATTTGATGGCCTCTTTAAAAAAATTTTTTTTCATTTTGTTGCCAGAAAAAATTGAAAAAAAAAAAACAAAAAATTAAAGCTTCCAGTTTTTTTTTCATAGAATTCACTTTCAAAAATTGATCTGTATAGGTCTGTGTTTCCCTAGGAAACAGTTTGAAGTATTTTTTGTGGAAATTTTTTCAAAGCTTTCTGTCAATAAATCTGGAATATCATTATAAAAACACCAAAATTTCTAATGCTGGCCTCAGATTCAGCTTTAAGTATTCATTGAATCAATTTTGAATACTGGACTTATTTTTTTTAAGTTTTCAGCCTATTGATATAGAGTTTAACAGATTTTCTTGTTGATGTTGGGTAGATATGATATAATAATATGTTACACACAAGATTTGAGAAAGCTGATATATAAAAATCACCTCTAACTTCAGCTTGCATTTTATAATTCATGTTTGTCTACTCATAAGGCCCCAAATCTAATATCTATTTCTTTTTACCATTTTAAGCAATCGAAGTCTAACAATTCCGAATACTCTACATATATGTGGGCCAGTCTAAAATACAATATCAAATTTAATTTAAAAGCTATAAGTAGATACTGCACACGTAATGACACCCAAATTTCAACAAAGGTTTGTAATTTCTTAGTCCAAGATGCTATTTAAAGCCTAAAATTCAATCGTAAATACAAGGAAATCGAGTTCAAGTAAAAATAAATATATTTACAATAAAATATTTGTTGATTTCACTGTTTTTTCTAAACATCTCAATGGCCATTGCAAGCTCAATACCTATCACTTTTTCCTACATATTTAAGCACAATAACATTGCTTCTACGCATTGGAACATTCTTACATCTATCCTCTAGATTTCCACCCGATAACAGCTGAATATAGACAAACATTCACTATACAAAATCCACAGTGCCTTTAAGTTATATAACATGTGATTATTTCTCAACTAATTGCTATATTTAACAAAGTTAAGTAGTACATATCGATATCGTCTATTACCTATTATTTTTTAGCAAGTAAACAAATCTATTATTATCAATTGACAACATGTTTTTTTTATGTGTTAAAAGAAATATAGATCTAACCACTTAATTGACTTTGCTTAAAAGCTCGAAACATTACATATTTTGAATTATCTGAGGTATAAATGATAAACAAGGGAAAAATTATGATTAATTGCCAGAGTGTTTACTGGGATCTTACTTGTCTGTGTGATATGTATGCACTTTCTTGAAATAAACACCATTATGCGGCACCAAAATTAATGAAAGATACCCTTTAAGGCCCACCAATATTTTTTTGGCAATGGTGCAAAAAGGGGCTGGAATGGCTAATAAATACAATATTTTTTGCAGTCTATAAGTAACACAATTCAAATTAAAAAATACAATGTAAAATTCAGTATTTCTGTGGTTAAGTCTTTACTTCTAAATTAACATTAAAAATTATTATTTTAACAACAGTAGATGCTTTGTCACTATCGTATTATAAAAATATCCCTAAAATAGGAAGTGTCATAGAAGGGTACATATTATTAAAAACATTATTTGGAATGTATTGGTACGTTTTAGAAATAAAGTTGGCAGTTAATTTTTTCCCCAATTTACCAATTCCATACATTTTTTTGTATTGTTATAAGGTGCATATAAAATGTAGCGTAGTAAAAATTATTTTTTTTTACATATTTGAATACTACTAAATAATAAGTAACGGATAAGTAGTAGTTAAAATAGAGAGAGTCTAAAACGAATAAACAAAATTTAAAAAATATTTTTACAATACATACTTGATTCAATGTTAAAATGATTATAAAATGCTTCCAGAAAAAAAATATTTACACAAAAAATTCATAGTGACCCTTGTTACATAGTGTCGATAGGATGTAAAGAGTTCTTCTCTGGCTGGCGGTAGACCCAATGATGGCCACTCTTCCGTCACCCAGAGCCACAATGATGTGGGTGTTGTGTGGAGTAATCAACACATGTTCTATGGGAACATGCAACGGGACGTCGTAAACTGGCTTTAGGCTGCAACAAAAATATTGTAAATAACAAGAGATTCTTAACCCATTCACGGCTATGGGCCATTTAAGTGGCCACTGCATAAACGTGTCATATAGGCAAGCGTGGCCACTTAAGTGGTCGCTAGCTTTGCGTGTCGATAATGCAGGAAACATGAAGTCTTTATACAAATCGATACAGGAAAATGATAGAAAAAAGTCTTATGTTAAAATCAAAAAATGATTTTTACGTGAAAAATGATAAATCAAGTTAGTGACAAATTGTTTCGCCTTGTAAGGTCAATGATCAAATGGAGTTCTCTAAATGCCATATCAATCAATAAAAAAAAGTGTTATCTAATGACATCTCTCGGCAAATGATTAAAACATTATGTACACCTTGAGGGTAATGGCTCGTGGATGGAGAGTGATATTTGTATTCATATATAAAATAAACACAAACACTAGATCCCTGTGATCTAATGATACAGATATAATGTTTATGTATTCCTTATCATGTAAGAAGTCGGAAATAATCGACGTAATGTGCAGGAGAAGAGATGTATGCCATGTGGAGGATGGCAGCAAGAGAACCCTGCCGGGGACAGAGGCGTGTGTTAGTTAGTTAGTTAGTCTTTCCTTATTCCTTTTTTATTGTTTGGAAACTGTAACGTGATGCCTACATGACATGATTATGATGTAATTGAGATAAATGTATAGACTTCAAATGGTGCCGCCAGTACGTCTGTATGATAGGTACACTAGTTGCCGCAATGAATGGGATAAATTGTATTTGGATATATGGAAATAGAAAGAAAATCATCACTCTCCATTCTCAATAAATGGCACATATTTAAAAAATTGGTTGGATTGGATATCCGGTATTGAGCAGAATTGGGAAGATACTATGTTTTACATGCAAATGCAGCTTGTATTAGTTTTACAACGAGGGCCAATGAAAAAATTTTCCAGCATGGCCTCCGTAGATATATCTAAACTTATCATTTAATTTTTTTATTTTATTGTGTTATTATATTGCAGCATATAATGAAACACAGGTTGCAAAAAACAAAGATGAAATGCGATTCATCAATTTGATCAACCTTTAACTTGCACGTACGCATCTAATAGACATATATGACTATTCGAAAAGCGTAGTTTTAAAAACTGACGTCCAAAATTTGTATCACAAAAATTTAGCGTACCAGTTAGGGGGTTAAGATGAGTTTTCATAGACAGAATAGAAAAAGTTTTATAATTATTTTAACGTAAATAAGAGTCGAATTTGTTACCTATGTGTTGTAGAGATTGTGATATCACCACCACTATCTGCAATCAGTAGGCAATCTTCTCCTATAGTGTTAAGCGCTGTGACCCTTTCCACATACATTTCTGCTGGATCTCCATTTCACCATTCAGTGTGAATACATGAACTGAATTTATATATCTGAAATTTTATATACAAATTTGTAATAAAATAAAAAAATATTCGGTAAGCTGTGTTAAAGAAAAAATTATCATTCGCACAAGAAGGCAAGTCAAGCAATAAAGACCTATGACAATAAACTGGCCCCAACGCTCATTATCTTTTTTAAATTTTTTAATTTAGCTGTCAATTTTAGCTATCCTAATAATTGATAAAAAAATGCCCAAAAAATGACGGGCTCCCAGTATATTTTATTCCATAGATCCTAATTTTTTTTGTAATATGTAACACTTTTTCCCTAGAAAATAGTTTGAAGTCCATGTGATATTTTTTTTCAAGCTTTGTGGCTGTCAGTAAATCCGGAGTTTATGATTTGGAAAATAATATTTGAGGTATAGTTAGTATTTTATGTAAAAAGAAATGCATTTTAATTTGGCCACCAGTATTATTTAGGTACTTTGAAAAAATGTAGATATTAAAACTCTAATAATACCTGATCATCCACGATGAATCCAATGTGTCCTTGATGGGATAAAACTATAAATTTGACACAAATATTGGTTCCCACACATCCTTTAGGCTGTAGTTGTGTGTGGACATTATTCCCCTTTCTTCAAACTTTGTACACATTTACAGTACCATCCTGAAAACACAAAAATACATTATAGATCTTAAATTTACTGATCCTGCAATACAAAAATCCTTAAACCTCTAATTGGCGTCTACTATGTTTTTTCTTTTATATGTTTATTATAATGATTCAAATTTGACTTGTTGGGTTTTTCCTATATATATAATTAGAATAAATACTCCCCTACGTGAACTAGCGCGGCCGCTTTCCTGTACAAACATATTTACACTCAGATCTTTATTAATCCACTGGATTATTTTCTGTTGGGCTACTGACGCTAGGTCAAAAAAAAATTGTGTTCTGGATACTTATATTTAAATTAATAACCCTCCCTCTATCACCCTCAATCATCCAGTAGTCCACTTCTACTACAGGACATCTCCTGTGTGATGTATATGTAAATTATGTATATTTTCATATCATAATTGGCATGTGTATATTGTATGAAATAAAAAGAAAAATTATCCATGGGTATTGACAAAGGTGTGTACCGCAAGAGACCAGAACACCACACTACGTCCAGTTTGGCCATGTCAGCGCGACACGCTCAAGTGCTCGGCCAGCGTCAGTCCCCGACAGAGGAGAGGTGTCTGGGCACACGGAGTGGTGACTGTTCCCCCTTCCTTGATCACACGGCCAGCCCCGAAGTATGCAGAAGCCGCTGATCAGCCAGCCGTCGCTGCACGCGTCCAGCCGTCTAGGCAGAGGACGGGACCTGGCTGGAATTTCATTGCTAATAACAGTGTTTATTCTATTTGGTATTCAACGCCCGTTGGGTTTTAACATGAAAAAAAACTTTAGGTTGTCTGTAAAGGTTTACGCGTATTAACGTACGATCATTTTACGTGTGATAACGATCGAGTAAGAAAACATTGATGAAAAATAATAGCATACTTTTATGAATTGAATTGAATTATTTATTACTGGATATTATCATTATTTTGTACATGAATACAAAAGCAGGAATTAATTGAACGTAATAAAATGTCCAATTCAACTGTAATTAATTACAACATTCACTTTCTTCTGCTTGTGTGCTGCTGTCTGTGCTCCCTTCCTTGTTACCTATGTGTTGTAGAGATTGTGATATCACCCACCACTATCTGCAATCAGTAGGCAATCTCCTATAGTGTTAAGCGCTGTGACCCTTCCACATACATTTCTGCTGGATCTCCATTCACCATTCAGTGTGAATACATGAACTGAATTATATATCTGAAATTTAATACAAATTTGTAATAAAATAAAAAATATCGTAAGCTGTGTTAAAGAAAAATTATCATTCGCACAAGAAGGCAAGTCAAGCAATAAAGACCTATGACAATAAACTGGCCCCAACGCTCATTATCTTTTTTAAATTTTTAATTTAGCTGTCAATTTAGCTTTAGCTATCCTAATAATTGAAAAAAATGCCAAAAATGACGGCTCCCCAGTATTTTATTCCATAGATCCTAATTTTTTTTTGTAATATGTAACACTTTTTCCCTAGAAAATAGTTTGAAGTCCATGTGATATTTTTTTCGAAGCTTTGTGGCTGTCAGTAAATCCGGAATATGATTTGGAAAATAATATTTGAGGTATAGTTAGTATTTATGTAAAAAAGAAATGCATTTTAATTGGCCACCAGTATAATTAGGTACTTTGAAAAATGTAGATATTAAAACTCTAATAATACCTGATCATCCACGATGAATCCAATGTGTCCTTGATGGGATAAAACTATAAATTTGACACAAATATTGGTTCCCACACATCCTTTAGGCTGTAGTGTGTGGACATATTCCCCTTTCTTCAAACTGTACACATTTACAGTACCATCCTGAAAACACAAAAATACATTATAGATCTTAAATTTACTGATCCTGCAATACAAAAATCCTTAAGAGCATACTTATATTTATACCCCTCTGGGTACATACTAACTATAGAAAAAATTCGTATATATGGCGAGCCTCCAATAACTTTAATAAAATATCTAAAACATTGAATATAGATTTATTTGAGAATAACCATGGTGACGCGCGGCGTTTGCTTTCGGAGTGAAATCCCACTTTGTTGATTTGTTGTTTTTTTTTGTTTTTTTTTTTTTCTTTTCTAACTTTTATGTACATATAATTTATTTGTAGTAATCTTACGATGAGAATATTTTTCTTTCTTTTTTTACCTATTTTTGTTACTACCTGTGAAAACCTCTAATTGGTCTACTATGTTTTTTTTTAATGTTTATTATAATGATTATTTGACTGTTGGTTTTCCTATATATAAATAAATAAATACTCCACTACGTGACTCGCGGCCGCTTTCCTGTACAAACATATTTACACCGGATCTTAATTAATCCACTGGATTATTTTCTGTTGGGCTACTGACCTAGGTCAAAAAAAATTGTGTTCTGGATACATAATAACTAATAACCCCCTCTATCACCAACATTCCATTAGTCCACTTCTTACAGGACACCCTGTATTATAAATTAGATATTTTCAAATCATAATGGCATGTATATTTGTATGGAAAAAAAAAAAAAATATCCAGGATTGACAAAGGTGTACCTCAGAGCCAGACACCACAACGTCCAGTTCGGCCATGACGGCAACGCAAGTCACGGCCGCGTCGTGCCCCGACAGAGAGTGTCTGGGCACCGGAGTGGTGGACTGTCCCCCCACCTCCCACACGGCCAGCCCCGAGTCTGCGGAGCCGCTGATCAGCCAGCGCTCGCTGCACGCGTCCAGCGCTAGGCAGAGGACGGGACCTGTGGAATCAAACATTTATTTATTTGGTTTCAACGCCCGTAGGGCTTTTACATGAAAAAAAACTTTAGGTTGTCTGTAAAGTCGGTTTACGGACGATAATTTTACGTGATAACGTCATAAGAAAACATTGATGAAAAATAGCATACTTTTATGAATTGAATTGAATTATTATTAATGAATTATCATTATTTTGTACAATACAAAGCAGAAGTTAATTGAAAATTAAAAATTTTTCCATAAATTATCATTTTTTTTGTTTTTTCTTCTTGTGTGCTGCTGCTGTCTCCCTTCTACTCGGACGCATTGGCCGATGGAGTGGAAGAGAGATAGATGCGTCACAAACCGAACGCTTAGGCCGATCGTGTCTCTCTATCGCTTGTTCCGCGCTCTCGCTTGCACACTCGGCTCAGGCGGAACGTGACAATGAGTCATACATTTTCGTGTGTGCAGCCGGCGTTCATCGATTTATTAGACGTTATCACGTCAAAATTACACAATACATGCCTATGAAAAAATACAGGATACATTGATACAAATATTATTGATATCCCAACAGAGAATTGAAACTTTAAAAAAACATCAAATACAATATAACTTACCAAAATGTCTAATGACAGTGCTGATAAGTTTAACCTTATTGGATATGGAATAAACTTTAATAGAGCAGTCCCAGTGTCCGCCTGTGTACAACATCTTTCCATCAGAAGACATAGCAATGGCGCGGTTATCGATTCCAGTACACTTTCTTTCCAATTATATTTATTTGGCGTTTTGTCCTGGAAATAACAGAATATCCATTTTAAATAATCAGTAGCCTAGAAGCAAATTCTAGCACCTGAAAAAGTGGATTAGTAAATCAATATTTAAGATTAGTATTGAATGCAGAATGGTCATGAATATAACCAGTGTTTTAAACACACATCAAATACAAGTTGTAAAAATCCAGATATTCGACATTTATGATTAGTACAGGAACATCTGTACAGCTGTCATAATAGTATTAAAAGATTACAAAACACACAAAATATGAAGCTATTGATTGGATACAAATTAATGATATGAAAAATGTCTCCATGAATGTTGTCAAGACAGTATAAAAATTATATAAAGACATTTTTTATCGTAATTCCTGTGAAACATGCGTCGGTAAAGCTTAGAAATGGTAATAATAGATGACAATGCAGAAATACATTGATATCCAGCCAAGTATCTATTATTTCTGTCGAGAAGTCCGACTTTGAGTGTCACACCTGACGGTTATACTAACTTGAGGATATTGGAAGAAGAGTCGACATCTATGGGAGGTCCTGCCGGATTGTTGGGTTGCCAAGAGGGGGACAACAAGGCCCCCCCTGAGGCCAGAGCCGCGCACCCACCGCCCCCCTCCCTGTAGGAACCCCCGAGCTCGCACGGGACCACTTCAGCCACACGATCGGATCCTCTGCCCGGGATATCTAAGGATGACAAATTACACGCATAAAATACAGGCTTAAGATGGACACGTTTTATGCTTCCATATTTTTCTATATACAGGGTTATTTTTTAGTCAGTTAACAAAAAAAAACCTGCATTCAGAGTATCGTTAATAGAACCCATTTCAATAAAAAAAACATGTACTTTTTATTTTTACAATTTATTATTTTTATTCCTATAATTTTTACAAATTACGCACATCCTATTCACAGCTGTTGTTCATGCGCGCACATAACATAATGGTAAAGTGCGACAGGGGAGTGCGCGCGGGGGGGTGTGCACGCCGCTCGCGCAGTCCCGTCCCATTAAGGCGGGGGGGGGGGGGGGGGGGCGGCCGGACGCTCGCTAGGGGTGGCCAAGTCTTTACTATTTCTGAGGAAACATTTGGGTGCACTTTTCTTTTTTTTTATTTGAGAAAGGACATGTTTTTTTATTGAAATTGGTTCTATTAACGATACTGAATTCAGGGTTTTTTTTGTTAACTGACTAAAAAATAACCCTGTATAGATGTATAATTTAAACAGAAACTGAAAAACATCTGAAAGTTTAAATTCTACTACACTATTTTGGTCGTGAGCATTACAGGATGTGTCTGGCCAAGTTGACGATAAAGTCAACCAATTACCTGAACAAACGTGGTTGTGAGATGTCCGAGGACTTGCAAGCAGTCCAATAGTCTGGTCTCGCCCCTCAGGGCGCGGGTAACCACCCTCTTGGCAGTGAGCCGGACCGGGTGTGCTGTGCCGCGAACCAGCTGGGCGGGGGTCTGCCCGAAGTTGGCGATCATCCCCTCCACTGCGGCTCGCTCGGCGGGGTCTGCGATGGCGTCCAGGTCTACGGCGCCCTCGTAACTGTGACAGAAGATGTATTCAATTTTTATATTGGAATTACAGCAACACTTAATGTGCGATCCTTCTACAGTACTAGATTTTAGCATATCAGCAAGCAATAAAATGACTCATGTTTCAAATACTGTTTGCAGTATAACAATTGATAAAATTCAAATGTGAATCAACACACCTATTCACCGTATACTAGGTCAGATCAATTTAATCTTAAAAATTCTTAATTAAGTTTAACCAGTTTTACCGGCAGGATTAAAATTTGCTTTCAATCTGTTACAAACCTGCAGTAATAGAAGACATTCAAAGCTTCCACAGCTCTGGGACCACGCTGTTTGTACCCAAATACAAGGTCGATCCAATTATTTAAGTTCTCTGATACATAATCTGACTCCAAAGCTTTCCTGTGAAGGTATATAAAGTTCTCAGCACTCCCTTCAGCCCACGGAGGCAGAGCAACATCTCCTACTCTATGATTTGTGCCTTGAAGGATCCCTAAATCCAAACTGTAAAAGAAGGAAGAAAAAATACGTAAATATATACATATTTTTTTCACAATACCTTTACTGATTCAGCATTTTTTACTCTGATACAATAATTATACAACACGGTACATAGTGTTTCTTACTTGTTAATGTTTTGAAGAAACTCTGGAAAGTAGAAAAAACTCTGGAGTCAATTCTTTGACATCATTTGGATTGTTCATCAAAAGTTTCCACGTCTGAGCTATGGAATGAAACTGTCTGTCAGCCACATCGAATCTGCCACTCTGAAGTTCAACATGAAGAGACGTAAATGGCTCTACTCTCAATAGGTAGTGAAGGACACCAGCAGAATTAGAGTAATGAGTTCCATAGTGAAATTTAGAAATAACACCAGTTGGATCTTCAAAGTTGTCATATTTAGCTTTGACTTCAGCTTCGTTTTTAGGGTTAACTACCCCAATGGGTTTTGACAGATTCCTAAATGTTGCAGGGTTTTCAAGGTCCAGTCTCTCACTGTGATAATCTGCTAAGATCCACGGATACACAGGGTACTGAGAGAGATCGTTGTAAGTGCGTCCTGCTATGGTGTTTAGGTGCATCAAATAATCAAAGTT
Organism: Micrasema minimum; assembly: GCA_022494985.1. Classification (NCBI taxonomy): domain Eukaryota; kingdom Metazoa; phylum Arthropoda; class Insecta; order Trichoptera; family Brachycentridae; genus Micrasema; species Micrasema minimum. The sequence goes on from JAGVSP010001508.1 coordinate 44,849, forward strand.
TGTGATTTCTCTGTTCACCCATTTTTGAGTAAGGCCCGAGGCTTTCAGCAGTTCTGACGGAGACTGGCCACTTCCATACAAGATGTTTGGCGGTTGCAAGCTTAAAATTCGAGTGAAAACACTGTTTCTCGTCTGAAAAAATAGGCAGATTCAATAGAGAATGAAAACAGAAATTTATAATACCAGTTTAACAACAACATTTTGAACGAATACAAATACTTGTAGACAAATTACTGGATTATACCCATGCTGGGCTGATATCAGAATCTTACTTACACCGATAAAGTTAGATTGGAAAAAAAATGCTTATCTATCTTCTCAACAGATGTCACTATAGGGGAAAAAATATTTAAAATATTAAAATCTGTCGAAATACCAACTCGCATGTGGATTCTTAACATATATACAAATTTCAAAAATTTGTCATGCATGGTCGTCAGATGATGGTCGTAATGGGGAATGTTGTAATACATCAAGTGGCCACTTAACCCAGCCAATGACAGCTCATAAGCCTTGTAAACGCCTAGATAACCCACATTTGTTTTCAGAGTTTCTCTGTCTCTGTTGAGATATCAATAATATCTAATACCAGTTTAATTTATGTGAATTTGATTGGGTTGAGTAAGGTTACCTTGGTTGTGAAGTTCAAAAAGTAGTTAGTTTGATCTATTAAAAATATTTCTAAAGCACTTCTTCTAAGATTGTATCGTCTGAGGTGAATTTCACGTAACTGGGAGATGGGTAACTGAAAGAAAAAATATTGGTAGGTAATGAATTCATGATATCAAATCTCAAGAAATTATTTATTTCTATTTATGTCGATCTAATTATTATTACCGTAAAGTCTTCTCTCTCAACATCTTCGTTTACTGGACTAAGATCGTGGAAATACAAACAACTGGTAGTTACATCCAATCTTCCTTTGACTTTTGTCATTAGAGTAACTAGTTCGCATTCTTGTGAGACTACCATTTTCTCTTTTCCAGACTCCACTGGCTGAATTCTGAAAAAGAGTGCACAAAAGTGAGACAAAGAAATAACAAACAAAGTTTGTAGATTTTAGCGGCCTTCAGGATGCAGATAATGCTTTTCTGAGTTATTTTGCTTTGTTCGTGGGCATTGTGTTGCAGATGTTTCGGAGAATATTGCAGTGTTTCTCTTCTAGGTAGAGTGTCTGTGGACAGTGTCTATCATCAGTTAAAGATGGATTTAAAAAACTGTACCAACTAACACTACATTTTTTCAGATTCTCCAGTATCTGACTATTTTTACGTGTATTTTTTTATTTTTAAATTTATTTTCAAAATAAAATTTTTTGTTTACAAATAAATACAATAAAAACACATACATTAAAAATAATAAACAAAAATCCCACCAAGGCATAGCCTGTTTGTGGGTATACTGTAAAAAGTCAAACAGTATGCACGTGGCAAAAAAGAAAAATAAGGTCATGTAAAAATGGAAAAATAACAGATAATGTAAACAAGTTAAAAAAAAAAGAATACAAGATATTGGTATCTTTTTATACCAGAAGAAGAAGAAGGGAAATAATTATAACATATAAAATAAAAAATGACGTAGATTATGTTATTGTTATGGTCCTTTATAATAAGAATGATTCTACCTTTACACTATGTATTTTTTTTGTGTTAATTTTTTAAAAGATAAAAAATTTGGAAAATCGATCATGCCATGTCTTTCTCGGCTTTCCTCGACTTCAACACCCAGGCACACTCACATCATAAATTGGGCCGTTCTTTCTGATCTCTGGAAATGACCGAACCATCGAAATGTTTACTTACTATATTTGAATATAATTTTTACTCACTCTAAAAGCAAGGGCACCCTAAACTCGTCTTCAAGCGCGTCCTCTGCCCCGGTCGGTCCGGCTGGCCGCGCTTCGGCGCCGGCGCCGGCGGTTTAGCCGCGGCCGGCACGCGGCCCAGGTTGTCACGCAGGCGGGCCGCGGCGGCGTGCGCGGCTGTCCGCGCGGCCGGCTCCAGCCGCAGGCGCATGCGGCTCAGGTTCTCGTGCGCCGACAGCCGCCAGAACCGGTCCGGAGACGATCTGTGAACAAAAAATACCAAATATAAATCAATTTTATTCGTAAATTTAACGGCACTTTTCACACATGCCCTGCTGAGAGGGTTATAGATTTTATTCTAATATTACGAAAAGGGGTAGACTAAAAAAAAATCATTGACAAATTAAACTTGTCCCCTTTCAATTACGTGGGAGGGTTTCACGGTTTGGTAAACGGCACGTTTGGTGAACAGTTCACGTAAATGTTTTTTGGGTAGCGCATACGGTTTTTTATTTAGAAAGCAACCAAGTCTGCCGGCAGAACGATAAACAGAACTAACCAGGTATGGTATCGGTAGATTTGAAACATGTTCAGTAAAGGTTGTCACGTTTAAATGATCTAATAGTAAAGAAGATTGTTAGGTCCTGCTTTCCTTAAATCGAAATTTTAGGTGAATAAAATCATCAATAGAATAATATGTTTTTTTTTTATTTATGTTTTTCTTCTGGCGGTTCTAAGGCGGCTATGGTTTATAGATTTTTTTTTTTAACTGGCACGTCGCAATCTAAGAAATTGGCATACTACAAAAATATAAAGAACCTACGTATTTTTATTTATTTATTTATTTGACTTTTTGTACAAATAATTGGTGTACATTGGCGTAAATGTTTATTGCCCAAATTGGCAATTTCTTCCAACCAACCAATATAAGAACGTAGTGCGGGTATTTATCGTAAGCGCAATAACAGATCTTCAATTTTTTTCGGTACCCTTTAACATTCTCTTCATCCTCCCATTAGTACACACACACACACACTATCACACTCAATGTCTACCTAGGGTAGACGGGAGGTAAAACAGGAATAAAATTTAAGGAAGAGATAGGAAATGTTTTTTCAGCCGTTTTTTAAAAGATGTGACTGATTCGGCTTCCTTAATAGCAATTGGGAGTTGATTCCATAGTCGAGCCGCATGCACTGTAAAAGACTTGGAGTAGAAGGAGGAACTATGGGCAGGTATCAGGAGTGTATTATCAATGAATCATTTGTGAGAAGATGCCTTAGTTGGGTTTCTCTTAAGCATTTTTCTTTCGTTTATAAAGGTTAGCTTGTGGCGTGTTTCTCCGCGATACTCGAAAAAAAGACGATTACTTATTTAATGATTTTAATAATGAATACCCATTATAAATGTGTAGATAGTGGTTATTTTGTAGAATAATAACAAAATAATTTTTCATGCTCCAAAATGAAATAAAAAAGGAAACAATGAGAATTATTTGTGACTTATTAAATTTATACAAAATTATTCATTCAATGTTTGATACCCCTGAAGTTCTGTCACTTATTAATTTTAATGTGCCGTCTAGAATACTCGTTATACCCTTCAATAACACATCTACAGCATATGGGTGCAATTCTGTCATCAATAGACTCCACAATCTAGGTAATAAGTTTATGCATACTGGCGATACATTCGATGTCAATTTTAATGCCTACAAGTTGGCACTTCTAAATTATTTCAAGGCCGAATGTATCGATTAGTGTGCATACAATTTGGGTTCTAAAGTTTAATGTTTTAATGCAATGTTTATTTGATGCTGGATTATTTTAACATTTTTTATGTATATTATGATTTCGTGTATTTGCTGTAAATATTTAATATGTAAAAAGGCACTGAGTGCCGTTTATTTTTAATAAAATAAAAACCATACAGAACTACGAAACCGTGAATTATTCACGGATGTTCAATAAAACATGGATAAAGTTAGGTTTTTACATCCACATTACAAGAAAAATACGAAGAATAGTTGAAACATAGTGGAAATAAAACCAGAGGAATTTGATGACAATTAAATTTATTGAAATTTTATATTTTTAAGCTACTAAAACGAAAATAACAAAACAATTTATTACAAAAATATCATAACATAGGTACTAGGTACACAGGTAATAAAACGAATATGGGCACTATCGAAATCCGAATCGTCCATTGAATCTATTTACAGTCAGTCTTGCAAATATATTGATCCAAGAAAAGATAAAAAATGTAATAAAAGTAAATGAAAATAAGAAATTATAGATGTAAAAATATAAAATTATGAATAAGCTAAAGATATGTAGAACACCATGTTGAAAGAAAATAATTATTCAGTGTGACAAAGTGATGGTAACAATGTGCGTCGACACAATACATGAACTGATTAACTAAATAGAAAATATTTGTACATACTCAAGTAAAGTTTCAATAGAGGATTTAAATATTTAAAAAAAATACATAATTTGTACATTAATTAGGTACTAACAAGATAAAAATAAATGTCTAATGATAACGAAATTTAAATATAAAGAGAAGCAGTAATCGAAGCATAAGAAAATAATATAAAAATATATTAATAATAATGAATACGTAATATAGGGAGACTACAAAAAGGCATAGGATAATGTATTTGCTGTAGAAGTAGGGGATACTGATAGAATTTAAATTATAAGTTAGTATAGATTTGGTGCACGAAGAATGATATGATCAAATATTGCATCTTTTGCATTTACCCAACGATTCAAATTCTGATTCAGTAACAAACGTTGACGTGTAAAATTAAACAGCCAGAATCTTGGCTGGGAGAACTGGAGCAGCTGCCACAAGTGGAGCGTCCCTGGAGACGATCGCGTTGAATCCGTTGATGGGATCAGCGTAGTAGTTGACCGTCCTCCTGACACCATCAGGCTCGATCAGGCTGTAGGATCCCTTGACGATGTCTCCATCCCTGGTTTCTTCTTGCGCCTTGTTGTCTCCCGTAAGTCCGTCCTGCACGCTGTAGGCATACTGGTATTGAGGGTAGGCGTCGTCTAGTTCCCTGACCACGGCTGTGGCGAAGGGCGCTGGGGCCACGAATTGCCTGGCGAGGACCGGAGCGGGCGCAGCCACCACCTGGCGAGCCAACAATGGGGCGGGCACTGGGTACTGCAGGGGGGCAAGGACTCCAGCGTTGGCTGCCCCCAGCAAGCAAACTAAGAAAGTTGCCTAATTGGATACAATAAAAAGATTAATGACGTAAAAAGTTACAATAACAATGGACAGGTAATAGATTTTTCTCCCTCGAAGACTTAAAAAATGTAATGTATTGGTATGGGGCTTATAGTAAAACACGACTGTGACAATTATGACGGGTTTTATTGTATTATCTGTTTGACTGACTATGCTCCTCAGAGCTCTAACTCGGAATCCAGGCACACAGCAGACATACTCCATACTCCATCTTCTGTCACCCTCACACACAGTCTCTTTCACACACATATCTCACAATAAACTTGCTATTGCCTGAGTCGATCAATGACTATTAATGGATTAGGGCAGATCAAAAAATGGTGGCTTAACGATTTTTTAAAACCATTTTTAAAACGTTCTTTCAATTATGGAATAATATGGCAGTTGAAGCATTCCTAATTAAAGATAAAAAACGATGAAAACTATGGTTTTGAATATGTGGAAGGATTAAGACCATTTAACACCACAAGAAAAATTCCAGTTAAGCCAAAACAAGATAACACAATACTCTTAAACGGGTGATGAAATTGAAAGCAAAAATGGATAATGTATGATAATGACATGCTATTGTGATCTACATCACGTATTGAGGTGACTTGAAGGAAAGTTTAGTTAAGGTCGCGCATCTTTTAGATAAGTATGTTCCTACACATATTATGTTTGCTAATCTATTGGTCATTGCTTTGAATAACTAAAAAGAAATTATGCAACACTTGCCAATAGTGGTAATGGCGCATTACGCGCTTTACCTGCTTATTCACATTTTATTAGAATAAAGAAAATGGGATTTAAAATAAAAAAGGAAATATTTTTTCCTGAAAATTTTCATGGACTTTCGTTAATTTGGTTATCAAAAAAGGCAGTCTTCTGTTAGAAAGACTCGACAAATCAGATAATTCAGGGTTTGGTCCTATTGTCACAATGTCAACATTGTTTTACTGCTGCGCCTGAGTAAAAAACAGGTAGGTATAAAATAAATCAATATTCAGACGATAATTGCACGAACATATTTCATAGTTTTGCCACATTTTATTGAAATAGTTTAACTTAAAGCTTCTACATTAAATTAACAAGAAACCAATGCAAATAGTTCTCCAAAGTGCCACTAAATGCTGACAGTGAAAAAATAATGAAAATGGTTTAAAAGAGGGGCAAACTAGAAACATTTTAACGAACGAAACCATCTCCTAAAAGTAAATATTTTAAGGTATGATGAATGATGAGTACGTTTAAAAGGCGGAAAAAAATTTGCGAAAATGCATAAAATGAACATTTTAATATGCGAGAATAAACTTGACTGTTCAAAAGTTATCAGCTCTTTTTCTGTCTGTCCGCGGTAGGTTTACCCTAGAAACCCTTTAGATAAATGGGAGCACATAATTGGTAATTTTGTTGCAATGGGTGATTTCAATTTTGAGCAATAAATGCAGAACTGGCTGTGGTCGGGGCGGTGATAATCTGATGAATGCGTGATGATAATTTAGATGTAATTACTGATGATTTTGATTTGTACTCACGGTGATCGGACTCATTGCTTCGATTGGATTTGCTATTGTCTGGATGAGAACAGCGAACTGTGTGTACCAGCTGAAGATGGGACGGGCCTTATATATGACGGGCCACTGGGCGACAGACATTGCCCAAACATCGGCGGCCAATGTGACACTTTAGAGGATCAAGAGCAACATACAATACTATACAGAAGATTCTCAAACGTTAAGGAAAACAGTTTCAAATTGTGTTTCAGTTGTAAAATGATCAAGATGAATTAATTAATTAATAAAAAAGATATAAGTAATGAATTTGGTGAACTAATGCAGGGCTCAGCTTTCATCATCATCACCTCAGCCCGTTGAGGTCCACTGCTGGAAATAGGCCTCCCCCTGCCGTCTCCACTCCTCCCGATCCTGCGCCGTCCCCATCCACTGTCTTCCGGCAGACTTCCTGATGTCGTCCATCCATCTCATCGGTGGACGTCCTTGAGGCCTCTGGTTCCTCGGTCTCCACACCAGAACGCGTTTCGTCTATCTGTCGTCCGTCATTCTGGCTATGTGACCGGCCCATTTCCACTTCAACCAAGCAATTCGCTGCACCACGTCGCAGACCTTTGTCTGGCGTCGGATCCAATCGTTCCTTTTTCGGTCTCTTAATGTTATTCTAAGCATAATCCTCTCCATGCTTCTCTGTGCAATTTGCAACTTATGGGAGGATTGCTTGCTCAGAGTCATTGTTTCCGCGCCATAAGTAAGGACGGGCAGAATGCATTGGTTGAATACTCGAGTCTTGAGTGAGTTGGGAATGGAGCTTCGGAATGTGGAATTTAGTCTCAGCTTTAATCTGTCTTAATGTTATTCTATTTTATGCAACATTTCTATGGTTTTTTATACCGCATATTTGAGCTTGTTTGCAGACGTTTCACATTCACTTTTGTATTTTCACATAAACTCATTTTACATCAGATGATAGGGGGAATGATAGGGGAATGTTGTAATAAGTCAGGTGGCTACTCAACCCAGCCGATGACTGGTCATACATAAGTCCTGTAAACGCCTAGATGTCCATATTCATTTTCAGAGCTGATTAGTCTATTCTCTGTTGAAATATCAATAATTACCAAAACTACTAGCAAATAAATTTATCAAATGCTACATGCTTTTTAGCCGGTTGGAAAATTATAGTGAAATGATACATTGGAGTTTATTATTGTAATTATTCAATTATTTTCAGTAAAATTTTACAACATTTACTTCCAAAAACTGTTTTGGAACCACATTGTTCATTCAACCGAATTATCTGTACAGCTAAAGAATCGAAATGAATCGGACAAGTTGCATACTATTGGTGTAGGACAAAATTACTTGAATTGTTGATTATTATGCAACGACATAGATACATGTTATTATAAGCCATCGAATTAAAAACCATTATAAGATAAAACCACACATTAAAAAAATTAACAAGATTTTTTTTTAATTTTTACAAATATATTATAGAAAAAAATTAAATCCCATGATAAAGTAATACCTAGTTCGTTCGAGGAAGTGAACTTGGATTTTCTGATATCCGGTCGGATGCTTTTTGTGTGCAAGATTCAACTCCTTGGCGGGAGGTTGCATTCAAAATTTTGTAAATATTTCATTGAGTAAGAAGAATTTTAGAAGGAAATATGCGAGACTATTATTTACACTTAAACTTTAAATTTTTAAGAGTCTGACTGGCTTTAGGGATACACCTGATGTGGACCAAAGGAAACATTTTTGCATCTGTCAAAAATGACGAGAAAACCATGGAAAACTCATGGAAAAGACGGATTATTGAAATACATCAATTAGATCGATTAGAAGAGTCTTCCGATCGATTAGAAGAGTGTTCGGTATATTTGTTTTATTTATTTATTTACTCGTAACTTTTAAAATTATATTTATCATGTATGTATATTGTCTAATGTATACCACCTCTTGTAATGGTTTTTTATGACACCACAACTAATTAACCTTCATGCTTTTTTTTTAGTAATGGGCAGAGAGGATAGAACGCCACACTATTTGTCTTGGCACACTCTCTTCGCTTCCTCCACATGTATGAATATGAATATACATAGGTGCATCTTCTCATGCACGCACGTCGATTATTCTGACTTTTCACATGTCCACTATAAAGTGGATGAAATACTTGATCATGCCATGATAAATTTATGATGCGAATATGCCTGAATGTAGAAGTCGAAAAAGAGAAGACTTATCACGATCAAAATAAGTCTAAATGAATATGTACGTACTGTACAAAATCAAAACCCTATAACCTACATTAGCGTAAATTTTGTTGTGTCAAAAAATTGGCGTCACGAGAAATTCGTGTCAAGTTTATGTCTCAATTGTCGTAAACCTTTTTGTACACAGACCTTAACCTTAGAGCCTACCAATAATACATTATACGAGTATTGTTGGTAGCGTCATGTAATATTCCGTGTCGTATAACCTCATCATTACGTTACACGTCACGTCCGGGAAATATACAATAGTTACGTTGACGAGCTTATAAACTACGTTATGGGATGAGATACACAAATCTATATTTCTGCAAAACGTCTTTTTCTAACTACTACTAATACCACTTTACCTTGTACGCACCCAATGGTGTAGGTATAGGGCAGTGATTTGCAAGTGCAGCGAACTTTGATAATTTGTTACACGAAGGAAAAAAAGGTCAGATGATCACTTAAGCGCCAATCATAGGTATCACATATTGAAATATTTTGTACAACAGTGATACATAATATACTGTATACTCTATAATATACTTCACAATCCTTCTGCACCCTAAAACCTGATCGAAAAATTTGTTTACCTTTCTGAACAAGGTCTTTCGCTGGGCTCTTCTCAGAATAGAGCACTCTCCATTCATTGTTGAAATTAGGACATCTTTTTTCAACAATTATTTTTCTAACAACATTTTGAACGTATATAAAAACTTGTAGACAAATTACTGGATTATACCCATGCTGGGCTGATATCAGATATTATTGATATCTCAACAGAGAGAGAGAAAACTCTGGAAACGAATGTGGGTTATCTAGGCGTTTGCAGGGCTTATGACCTGTCATTGGCTGGGTTAAGTGGACACTTGATGTACTACAACATTCCCCATTACCGCCCATCATCTGACAACCTTATATGACAAATTTTTGAAACATCTATATATGTTGAGTTTGTACAGAAGTATCCACATGCGAGTTGGTTTTTCGACAGATTTATAATATGTTTTCCTATAGTGACATCTGTCGAGAAGATAGTTAAGCATTTTTGGAGAAAAAAAATCGATTGCCAAAAATGCTTAACTATCTTCTTAACAGATGTCACTATGGGGAAAAAAAATTAAAAATATTAAACATCTGTCGAAAACCCAACTCGCATGTGGATACTTCTGTACAAACTCAACATATATAGAAGTTTCAAAAATTTGTCATATATGGTTGTCAGATGATGGGCGGAATGGGGAACGTTGTAGTACATCAAGTAGCCAATGGACAGGTCATAAGCCCTGTAAACGCCTAGATAGACCCCACATTCGTTTCCAGAGTTTCTCTGTCTCTGTTGAGATATCAATAATATCCAATTATTTTTCTGTCCAAAGCGCCAGACTCTCGAACGAGCTACCCCTTTCAGTGAAAAATGCACCATCTCATTCGACTTTCAAGAAGCGCTCTAAGTCTTAAAGCATTATTATCTATCCCCAGTACCTTGATTTCCCTCCGTATATCCCCCTTCCTTCTAGATCCTCTACCCTCTTACTTCCGAAGCTCCTCTCCATAATCGACAAGTGAGATACAACCGTTCAGACTTTGGTGTTTTGACTGGTAAAGCTTTCGATGAAGTCTTCGTCAGTTTTCATTGTTAGTTTTTATAAGTTTGAGCTGAATTGACGATTTACAAGCGGGTAGCATTAATAGGGTTCTTCCCGATAGCATGAATATCCTTGAAAACGTAAAAAATTATTTAAAGTAATTTTTTACAATTCCAACGATATAAAACACAATGATCAAAAATTTTGTTTTCATTTATAAATTTATGTTTTAAAAACACGAAAATACGAATGATTTTAACGCCGTTATTGGCTAATGACGTCATACCCGTCTACCGTGTAAGGAGTGAAATTCATTCCGTAGTGAGCGCCTATATTGCTGTGACGTCACACGGCATGCGCGCCAAATGGAGGATTTTGCGAGCGATTTGAAAAAGCGCTATTTCAAACCGCGCTAGAAAATTCATGACATCGTAAAAAAAAAATTAAAATCCCTTGATATTGTAATTTTTCAATCATTTTTCGAAATAAAAAATAAAAAATCGGGAAGAACCCAATTGTTTAAATTTTTTGTGTTTTATTTTACTGCGTCAACAGAAAATAAACATTTATATTAAAAATCTTGGTTCCAAATACTACATCAGCCATGTTGGCATTGAAACACAAACAGTGAAAATATTTTGCTGGTAGAATGAAGAATTTCACGGTGAGACAAAGGTGGCTTAAGTAGGACATGCGGCGGCAACGCTCCCAATATACGGGAGTCTGCGGTGGACTACGGTAGATACTAGCTGATACCTAGCATCATACTTGGATACAGGTGCTCAAATGGAATACTAACATTTTAAATAATATGCAAAAGAATCATCGAACAAGAATTTCAGAGAAGTGACTTCTATACTTTTAAATAAATACTACCGTGTCCGAGGTGTCTAGTTACCCACTACGTCACTTACTACGTCATCAATAGGCATCTACGTCATCACTAGACATCTACGTCACACGTTTCGTGTGTTGGTTTAAGCGCTGGAGTCTTGACGGTGGAATTTGATAAGTGGTGTTAAAAAATAACCCTAGGAAGCGTATATTTTTAGAAAATTTGTATGCAAACGCCGCCCCTTCTAGTGAAACAAGAGTTCGAAGACTTCGGGGGATAATGTTAGAATAATACTCATATTGACAGTTTTATCACCGATATCTTATTAATAATAAGCCAACAAAGCAATTAAATTAAAATTTAAGGGTGAACAAAAAATGGAGAATTGGTGATTTTGTACACAATGGCTTCTTTTTAAACGGTTTAACTACAGTAATGATAATCCCCGGAAAAAAATCACAGAGAATGTTTAATATTTAAAATATCCTAAAATGCTATTTTCTAAGCCTCAGGGATTTCTTGTGTACATAAATTTTTTGTAAAGTGACCTTAGATATAAATATAAATTATCACCATAAGATTGTAATCAAGATTCTATCAGAATTAAATTAATTACTAGTAAAAAATATTGTAAATGAATACCTCAGCACGGGACTTGCCCAGTGAGGAATTTCATAGATTTAAACAAAATGTTAAGTATACGTGTAAAAAAAATATAATACAGGGTAATTTTTTAGTCAGTTAACACAAAAAAAAACCCTGAATTCAGTATCGCTTAATAGAACCCATTTCAATAAAAAAACATGTACTTATTATTTTTACGATTTATTATTTTTATTCCTATAATTTTTACAAAATTACGTACATCCTATTCACAGCTGTTGTTCATGCGCGCTGCACGTAAGGGTAAGTAAGACGGGGAAGTGCGCGCGGGGGGGGTTGCGCTCGCCGCTCGCGCATACCGGGCGGACGGTGACCAAGTCTTTACTATTCTGAGGAATTATTTGGGTGCGCTTTTCTTTTTTTTTTATTTGAGAAAGGACATGTTTTTTTTTATTGAAATGGGTTCTATTAACGATACTGAATTCAGGGTTTTTTTTTGTTAACTGACTAAAAAATAACCCTGTATATTTGAAAAATCAGGAGACGTATTTTAGTGACTTAAGACCGCAGTTTGCTTTTTTTGACATGAATAAAAATGATGTAAAAAGCTGGGAAATTGAATTATATTTTATGTTTTAAACTAGTTACACACTTCAATAACTGGATTCGTCAGCGCCAAGCAGGAAAATAATAATATTCCGATCACCTATGGGCTATTTTCACAACTACCATATGCGAGCCAACAGCCAACCGATTACCAAACGGACTGTGAGAGGAATGACAACTCTACCATGGCTATGATTGATCAAATCATAAACATGTTCTCCGGAAAAGTATTCTACGAACTTATTTTCAGTGAAACTGGGCAGGGATCACCAATATATCGACATTAAGGTACATACAGGATACGCATATGTTTTAGTTATTTTTAACCAGTTTGCTGTCTCTCTCCAACATTTTATTTTAACTAACTAACTAACCATCACGCCATTTCCCCGAAGGGGTAGGCAGAGAGGATAGAACGCCACACCACTCTGTCCTGGCACACTTCTCTTGCTTCCTCCACATTCATACATCTTCTCGTGCACGCACGTCGATTATTCCGACTTCTTACATGCCCACTTTCAAGCACTTGTTTTTACTTGATCATGCCATGTCTTTCTCGGCCTTCCTCGATTTCTACATCCAGGCACAGTCGCATCATATATTTTTTTAGCCGATTAAACAGCCTCCAGTGGTAGACGATTGGTATACGTACCTATATATATATTTTTTTAGCCGATTAAACAGCCTCCAGTGGTAGACGATTGGTATACGTACCTATATATATATTTTTTATTTTTAACCAGTTTGCTGTAACTTATTTTATTTTATAATAGTGTCGAAAATCACCCTTTTTTTTTAACCACCTCAATAGGCCAGAAGGCCTAATTACAGAGGGGAACAATGTCACAAACACTCGAGAAAAGTCACTTTTAATGTTTGTGTTCTCACCCGGAATCGAACCCGAAACCTCTGTATCGCGAGTCCATCATCTTAGTCATTTACGCCTACGTTTTTTTATATCATATTTCTTATAACTTTCTTTCCTTTAATCTGTTTTTAGACTTTTGTCTTTCTTATAAACAATATTACCTAAATAACTAAATTTAATGACTTTAAAACAGCCTCCAGTGGTAGAAGATCGGTATACGTACCTATATATTTATTTATTTATTCATTTTAAAACTTCATGTACAATAACATAGCAAGTGTACAAGGGCGGGCTTATTGCTTTTAAGCAATATCTTCCAACCAACCCTTAGTTATTTTTGTGATAATCATTAATTGTACCGAGTATTGGTGGGAAGACGAAGCTTAAAAATTACATTGCATTATTTACAAGATTTAATACACTAAAAATATAACAATATATATATAGACCAAAATAAATTAATCAATAAACGATTATCTTTTATAAATTTAATATATATTTAATAATTGTATTAATGTTTTATTAAGCTGAGCATTTAATCCATTTAATCCATCTAGACCTGAAACTATTTTTGTCAAAATTTTATGAAATTTTTGTTATTAATAGAATTAAGGACGTTAGGAGATCACAAAATACAATGAAGCGTTTCATCGGGATTCGGCTTAATTTATATATTTGAAATAATTATATTTTTGAATTAAATACATAAATAATAAATAGAACCATCGAATACCTTTACATAGAAAACAACTAGAAATAACCGAATTATTCACTGAATGAGTCCTAGTCGTAGAAAGAATAACGCCTTTCTGGGTAACTATGCCATGTTTGTGAACCTTTTTGTGATGTTGGCGTTTTATTATTATTGATACCACAACAGAGACAAAGGAGTTCCTATAAGCGCCTGAATACCCAGCCCTTCCCTTTCAGAGCGTCCTCGTTCATGTTGAGATATCAACACCTAACACTGTTTAAGTAATTCAAAATTTTTGCATATAAAAGTGCAGGGAGTTCGTACAGAAAATGTTACAAAGGTAGGTCACGTAAGATATTCACGAAATCCGCTGTCGCAACAAAATTGCAAACACCATGTATAAAATTTTCCTGGCGATTTAAAGCAAGAAATTGGGTAGGACATGAATTAAAGCGAAACACAGCTTGAAAAAAACATTAGCTTTGGAATACTCGAAGAGAATTAACCTTAAATGCCTACAGTACCAAATTCGGAACAGTTGGTATGGTTGCGAGGGGTTGATTTCTTCAGTTCCTACCCTATAAGTTATGGTAAGGATGCGTTGATTCTATTTTAACCAAGAGGTAAAATGAAAAAAACTAGCGCCTAAAAGAGAAGTACATAGTCAACTTATCTAGTTACTTACGCCACTGCTATATCACATTAACAGATGATTGAATTGAAAATTTTAAAAGCATCCGAATGCGATCTAATATCCTTTTTTATAAGCTCCGTTTTTAAATATACACCTTGGAATTATGAAATATATTTTATGTTTCACAGAAACATTTCAAAATCATTACAATTCACATAAAAATCAATAATACCAATAAAATATGTAATTACACTTCCCTATTGCATTGGATATATTTGCGCAAACCCAGTCTTACACCTGATTGAATGGTATGTGAGAAAAATCAGCTAAATCAATACACCCGTCGGGAATCGAACCCGCGACATGATAGCATAAAACAGCTAACCACTACACCATAAGGCGGACAAATACATAAAATTATCACAGCGTATTTTTTAGCGAACAAAAATTAATCATAGGCGATTGAAGCAAGAACTATCGTCAGCTGAAAATGACCTTCCTAAAATTGAAAAACATCAAAATATAAGTAAAACATATGTTAAGATCTGTCATAGGCATTGAATAGGAAATCGCACTGTTCAGAATAGAACACAAGTTTTAGTGGGTAAATAATGGTCATGTCGTATTCTGAAAGGTAATATATTCCACACGGGACAGTAGAAAGTACTATAGTGGGTATTCGCGAAGCGTTGTTACTTTCACTAACCCGTGTTATTGCGCAATGGGCTCGATATAGACAAAGGATAGTGATTAATCCGCTATAGGTAGGACATTTGGAAGTTTGTAGAACGTTTGTTGTACCCTCGGAGGAATCACTATAATAATAATGTAGTAATAATAGTACCTATGAAAACTGTAGCTTCAAGATGAATAATAATTATTAGATATAATTGTTGTACAGGTAAGGCATATAGGAAGGCAATGGTTTATGAAATATTTCGTAAATAAAATTTAAAAAATATTTTTATAGATCAATAAATTAATTGGATATTTCATGCTTATGAAGTATTGAATAACTTTGTTCTAGAATTTTTAAAATTTGATTATTTTCAAATAATTTGCCCAAGTGTCATAAGGGGTTTCTTCAACTAATATAAAATATATTTGGGAGACCGTTTAGTAAAATTCAAATAGTAGTTGAATGGGGTAATGTGAAAAGTCGGAATAATCTATGTGCGTGTATGACAAGATGTACTTATGAATTTGGAGGAAGTATGCAAAGACAAGTGGTGTAGCGTTCTATCCTCTCCGCCTACATTTTACGGGAAATGATGGTTAATTCAAACAGAAGTAGCTATGTTGTGTAACTGGAAGAGTATTTAGTTAGTAGGGAAGAAAAATTATAGGTGTAATAAAATATATGTGTAATCTATGTGATGACGTAGTAAAAATCCGTTTGTATTATTTGAAAAAAGTCAGTTTTGCTCAAAGAGCAGATAGTTTCTCTTCATAACCCCTTAAAGTACCTATAACCATGCAAGAGAGCTCAATACGCGGTTAGACAATAAGCTTAGCTAACACAAAAACACAAAACATTTAATTTGTACAACATTTTGGGCGTGTTCAAATACTTGTACACAAATCTGGATTTATCCCAAGACGGGAGTAGGTATATATTTCATTTTATATCCCTACAGGGATGAGTTGAATTCTATCAAATTCAGGAATATGGATATTCAAGTGTTTACAGGGCTCATGACCTGTCATTGGCTGGGTTAAGTGGCCACTTTATGTACTACCTACCTGTAAACGTAGGTAGTACATAAAGTGTGTAGTACTAATCACATAAAAATATTTTACCAATGCCGATGTACTAACAAGCGTGTCAAACGTTTTAAGGAGTTTACAGATATCTCTGTACCAGCGTGCTCTTTACCAAGTAAGGTCGTGCAATTTAAATCGACACACATTATAGCTATCTGTGTGCGACATTTTAGCTCACGAAGCATTGCGAAATACGAAGCGAGAAAAACTGCACATTGGCGGAGGAATGCCAGCCAACGTGATGGTCTGAACTCTAATCACTATCTTGACCGAAAGATCTCATTAATTGCCTGTCGAAGAGCAAATAATGAGCAATATGCAGGTTGGATTGTTCGCGTATTTGGTTCGTTCCCACGAGAAACAATAGGAAAGGATATCGGGGGCTAAGAGAGTGGACAAATAAGATTATATAATAAGTAGTAGAATTGATTTATTGTTTAATCTAAGCACGATCATTATGGCATGATTCCATGTTATTATATCACAGGTTACAAAGCAATTTATAAAGGTTTCAATGTATAATTTTCAGTCTAAAATAATATTTCAGCAGATGAGAAAATGGTTTATTTTCATGGTAAATCGCAGCTATTTTTTGTAAGTTTCGCAATGTTTTATTATACTATCGTAGAATAAAAACAATGTATTCTGGAAAATATAGGGTTTGTGAAGAATATAAGGGTAGTGAAATGGCGTTTTTTTTATTTATTTTTATAGTGTAAAATTTCCGTTTTGTTAGTGAATAAACCGTGAAAATTTGGGAGAATTGGAAGAAGAAAACAACGCAATAGATTTGCATAAATGACACGTTTATTAACCGTTATCATCATTTCAATACACAAATTAACAAAATGACTATATACAATCGTAATAAATAACATTAAAACACATTTCTATACGATTAAAGCTATCAGAGTAAAGGTACAAATTTATTGTTACGAGACGATGGGTGATCCATGGGAGAAGCGAGGTCAAGAGCAGATTCGATCCAAAGATTCATTAAAAAAAGATCAATAACAAAACTAAATGAGATCAAGAAAAAACAACAACAAAACAGATAGAAGAACAAGTAAAGCAATTAATAATATATATATATAAGCAATGAAGATGAATTATGACATACATAATAACGAATTGAAATTAAACTAAAATCATAATAGCACTGTTGAAATATATGAAAATACTAATAAACCAGGTTGTTGAGTCATTAGTAAAGGTAAAAAATTTATAGCCAAAGCACCACAATTAAAAGAAGAGTATTTTTCGCATGGAAAAATAACTATTTTCCAAAACGTTAACTATTACTACAGATGTTTTACTTTTACCACATATCAAACAACCTTTATTCTTCTTAAATTTAAGTATTGAATCAGATTATTGTTCCGAATCGACGAATCAAATGACTGGAGTTGTTTAGCCGAGGTTTACCAATGGTGGGCCGCGATGGGATAGGCAGGAGCAGCGATGGGATAGGCAGGGGCTGCGATGGGATAGGCAGGGGCTGCGATGACTTTAGCCACGGGAGCAGCTGCGATGACTTTATGTCCTCCCGTCCTTTCGACAACAGCGTTAAAGCCATTGACGTGATCAGCGGTGTAAGTGACTTTACGGACATGGCCATCAGGCTCCACTAGGCTATAGCTGCCGTGGATGACTCCATTTTCCAAGTGCTCTTCTGCGTTTTTGGAGTCTCCTGTATGCGGGTCTGATACCCCGTACGCGAAGTCGTATTTAGGGTTAGGGTCAACTGGTTCCGGGACGACCACTTTGGAGACCACTTGGGGAGCGTGGACGTACTGGGGGGCGTGGACCACGGGGGCGTGAACTACGGGGGACGGCTGGTAGTAGGCTTTCTGGATGACCGGAGCGTGCTGCAGGAGGGGTTGGGAGTAGACCGGAGCCGCTGCCACGTGACCGTAGTCCGAGTACACCACGGGGGCTGCATTGGCCACAGCCAGAAGGGCCAGCGATAAAACCTAAAAAAAAAAACAACTTTCTAATTATACCAAATACACGTTAAGAAAGTGACGATCAACAGAATCAGAATAAAGAAAAGCAATCCTTCCCAAAGGTTTGGACTATGAGTGAGTGGGCGATAGTAACTGGACAGCGATCAGTAATTGGACATCTACATTAATTGGACACCCTAACTGCAATTCTAATCAATGGTCATAAACAAGTTTACAAAACCGATAAAAAAATATTTTTTTAAATATACAAATCTTATATTTTGTACATTACAATTTTCAATGGTTCCGTGAACTCAAATCATAGTTGAAAAATAATTAATAAAAGTGTCCAATTACTCAAAAGCTGTCCAATTATTATAGCATCTACCTTACTTAGAGTATCGAGTATACACAAACAATTTTCACTGTATAAGAACACTTCTATCACAGTTTTAGTAATTATTATTCATTATGTGACATAGATAATTGCCGATTAGATTAGACTCCCTTCTAAGAGGGAACGATGCTACAATCCTTGGCCTCTTCTCCATACAATCGTGGTCCTCGATTTTCTCCCTGTAATTCAGCACTAGAGCAATGATTTTTTCATGAGTTATAGATATCTAGAAGAAAAGTGTTTGCATAGTCTTATTCTTTTGATGTTATTTAAGGAGATAAAAAAAATATTTAAAAAAATAAGACAAACACAATTTTGGTCGATATTTAAAACGTGTGAAAAGAATCATTGCTCTAGTGCGGAATTCCAGGGAGAAAATCGAGGAATACGATTGTATGGAGAAATATCCGCGGGTCACGTGGCATTGTTCTCTGTTAATACCGCATTACATATTTATAATTATTTTGACCTGTAAGCAACTGAACTTGGGACCACATGCACACCACCCAACGCGTATATCACTACCCACTTAATAAATTTAAAAAACACAAATTAAATTAAAGTAATTGTGCCCGCATCGTGGTGTAGTGGTAGCGGGTTGTGCTACCATGCATGAAGACGCGGGTTCGATTCCCGCAGAGGATCAACATATTTATTTACATGTGGTTTTCACATCAATATTTCACGTGCGATATCTTGGACTGGAACTGGGGCGTAAGACACATGAAATAAAATTAATCAAATTAAATATTTGACAAAAAGGAGTACTTTACTACTACTCTCCCTTATCCGCACTTAATGGTGCATAGAGCTTTGCAATAGTCCAGTTTATCTTGATCAAGTTGTTTTTTAGATGAAGGTACAATTTTATTTTTTTATTTTTTTTATTTCAATATATACATAAAAGAAAACAATACATGTCCTACTGAGTTGCCTACTGCAACTCGTCAGTAGGTGCATAAATACATGTTCAACTAAAAATAAAAGTACACAATACATACTCTAGCGCAAAAAAATTAAAAAGTACATATAAATAAAAATACAATTCTAAACTTAATATAATACATCGCGCTCTAGCAACCAAGTTCTCAGCACGCGTCTCTCTTTTAAGCCTGAAAATTTTTGTTTTTTTTTTTAAATAATGAACGGTCTTTCGCTTTAGCGCCAGTACTAAGTATCAAATAAATATTTCATGTTGAACCCGTCGGGAGTCGAACCCGCGACCTTGTGCATGGCAGCCCAACGCTCTATCCACTACGCCACGAAACGAAATAAAAAGTCGCTGAACAAAATGATAATTACACTAATAAAACCAGAAATATAATTTGATTTTGAAAAGTGTACAACCAAATGTTTCTGAAGCGTAAGACTGATCATCTAACCTTCGTGTAATAAAATGATCAAGATACTCGGTGTACCGATGCAGCATGCCCTATGCACCACTGGATGCGTATAAGGGAAAGTAGTATTAGTTGTATAACTAAATGCACGGACCTGCACAAACATGTTGGTGATGACCCTTAGTTTCTCGCGTTGGCTTGGGGGTCCGACACAAAGCTGGCACTGGTGAGGCTGCGCTGGCCGGGGGTCTTATAAACCTCTGTAACGGCGGCCCTCATCTCGGCCGGGGGCCGCGGGAGCCGCGGGGGCCGGGGGGCGGATTCTGCAACGCTCCTCTCGGCGGCTGCATGAAGCATGTTGCTAGGGGCGCGAAACATTGAAAGGGGCATGGTGCGGCGAAGCTAATTTTTGTCGACTTTAATTTGAACCACGAGAGCTGTTGATGATGCGTGAGAATTTAAGCTATCGAATGAAGGCGAGAAAAGGAGGCAGAACGAAATCCAGCTCCAGGCGATGCCAGGAGACCCACACCAATCAATCCAATATAAAATTGCCCCTACCTTGGGTATTCTGGATGATGGAACAGGACGATCGTCTTGGCTGCACTGCACTTCAAATAATCACAAAACAGAACGGAACACAAGATTTAGAATGAACACAATGACATTGGATGATTTGTTTGAAAGAGTTCGAAAGTTGAATATAGATGCGGTTTTGATTATAAGATGCGTTTTCGGAACGAGGCGTGCGGTTTGACAGATGCGATAACAATAATGTTACATAAAATGTTTTGTCTACCCGCGATGTGAAAGGATAGTGCCAGAGACAATGTTGGAGTTTTGGATAGAGGAAGGCATAGACAAAAGGAATATGGGAGTAGGAATCAAGGATTTACTGGGGCAACTTGTCACAAGAATGAACAGTATAAATCATCCCAGCGAGCTCTGAGGAACCAAAACTCGGCCAAACCAGGGCAAATGGTGGCGAGGCTTCAACGATTTTTCAAAAATATAAACAAAATATTTAAATAAATATAAGCGTCCATTTAATTTTAAGCTACAGGTTCATTTGATTCAGGTTATATACTTAACAAGTTTGTAGTTAAGATTAATAGATATACCTAAAGAAATCCAATGATGACCACAGGGTTGGTGGAATCTTTTTACTATGTTATACATATGTGTTTTTAATTAAAAACACCATTATGAAATTGAAAAAAGTACCATTTGGGAAGGGATTCGAACCGAAGTACCTGGACTCAATAAGGGACCAGTTGGCCGCTTTCAAAACGATTTTTTTAATATGTATCTTATGGTCACGTTTACGAAATACTTATTTAAGTAGATATTTACGAAAACTGCCAGTTGACGACACCACATTTTGACGCGGCGCGGGTTCAATATTAGAGTCACATATTGCGGAATACAGAGTTTCTGGAGCATTCCTTTTACGCGATGCCTGCTCGGAAAATGTTGACCGCCGCACTCTTCTCGCACACTGCGGCCGGGTGAGGTGAGAGCGAGACGAATGCACCGTATATAGATAGATTAGCCTTTGAACTAGTGCAGTATTGCAGTACGAGAATACACACACACACTAGAATTTGGTGCGATCATTATAAAAATCGCACATTGAATTCCTATCGACACAAAGTTCTAAGGACCGAAATGAGGAGGGCTAAATAAAAAATTAAAATAGAAAAATACAAGTGCGAAAGTATAATAAAAATGAAGTAAATGGAATAAAACATGTATAAAAAGCGATTTCTTAACAATTCGGTCATAATATGAAAAAAGCTTATGAAGTCGTAATTATGAAGCGTAAGTCGTAAAATATTTATGAAAAGCATATATTTTTGTATTCATAATGTCGTAGATACGTGTAGGTCGTAGATAGGTACTGTAGCGCAATTTATCGTGTGGACATCGCGGAGTTATCCTTTGATCTTCGTCTATGAAAATTGTCATATTTTGATCAATTTTAGCACTATTTGTAGTCAGTGGATAATCAAATATCTATTGCAAGCAAAATTCCATAGAAACATGAACATCTTTGTAGAGAAAAGTCGATTACCACATAAAGTGAAACGCTGCGTGATAGCCAAAGAAAATAGAGGAACTGGTAGAACTAAAAAGGGGAAAAAATTATTGCACTAGTGCTTAATGGCAGTGAGAATTCCGAAGATTACGTTTGTGCGGAGGAAAAGTCGCGGCCGGCCCGCCCGCGATTTATATAAAATTATTAGAAGAATCAAAGGTTAAAAAACGGTATGTAGATTTTCAGAGAATTCACCGATTACCGTTATATATAGTGTAACAAAACTCGTAGTACAACCTGAAACATGGTGAATCTACAACATATTTGGAGTCGAATGTTTAAAATGACTTTTGAATCTAGGTTAAAAGAAAAAAAAAATTTCTTCACTTTTTCGTTCTCCGCAGATTAAGTAAAATTGCATGAATTCTTATTCAAATGCATTTTTTTTAAATTTGTGTTCTTTATGAATAGTATTAATTTGACTAAATAAATAATATTTGATAACAATTTGCAAAAAAATATCGTAAAAAAATCAACTCCTTTATCAATTTTATCGAAAACAATGGGTCAAATCAAAAACTTTTATTCTACAAAATTAACTCCAAATATGATGTGGATTCACTGGTTTCCCGCTTGTACATCGAGTTTTGATACACGGTGTATACGACTGCGATATATCTACATGTAGATACGTTGTTGATCTATCTGATGAATTATTTTTATCGTTTTCATTGCAATGAGTATGTATTACGATAAATATCATTACTTTATAAGTCCTTTGAATGGGAAATTCGGTCCTGTTTAAACGGATACGAACTTTACCGAAGGCGATAGATAAGAGACTGGAATCAGTTCACAATATTCATGAAAACATGGGTTATAAATTCAATTCGCATCAAATGTAACAAGATGGTAGCTGTAGATACAGTAATCGAACAAATATTAATTAATAATAAACCCAGAGAAAAATAAACAAAACTATAAACAATATTTTGATACTGTTACGAAAAAAAAATAAGTTGGAGAAAAACAGGAAACTGCGACTCCAAATTACTAAAATGCGTTTCCTGAAAAACGAAAATGAAGAACGGTTACTATTACTACTTTCTTTTATCCGCACCCAATGGTGCATAGGGGGCTGTATTGGTGCACCGAGTGCAGTGATACTTGATCATTTTTACCAGTACCAGTCCAAGGTATCATACATGAAATATTGATATGAAAATCACATGTAAATAAATAATCAATGATGACCCCCTACGAGAATCGAAGCCCGCAACCACATGCACGGTAGTCAAATGTGCTACCACCTATGGTACCAGCTGGACAAGAAGGGATGAAGCCTTTTGTCTCTCACGTTGATGGTTATGTGTATAGATGTATAATGTCCATTTTTACCTAGTGTGAGTTAATATGCGCGTGTAACGCTAGTGTCTAAAGATTGTCCTGTCTACATATGAGACGTCTACATAAAGCCTATTGCAAGATATTGAAAAAGATAGACCTGTAAAAGGTCTATTTTCCTAGGACTTGGGGATTTTCTAAGCCTGTTTTCTTAAAACTGTGTTATAAAAATCACCAAAATGTAACTTACGTCCTTTGGACTGAAACGATAGGAACGTTGTTTAAGAATATAACATACTAAACACCTACAGGCTAAGATAAATTATTATTTAACCGTATTTAGCCACCTTAATGGTAAAAATAATTATGTCTAAACTAAGGCGGTATTAATTTAACTCCGCCTAGCCCCAATATGGGAGCTAATAGCGTGAGATATAAATAAACAGCTAATAAAATCAAACTTGCAACAAAATGCAGTAATTAGAAATAAAAAACACAAACCCACGGTATTAATGTCATTTGTAGGTGAATGCAATCAAGCATGCAATTTGACAGAAATTAATCAGGAAAGTTTAACAGACATTAAGTTTTAAATGTTCTCAGATCATGAAATTTTCCTAAGAGAAATTAAAGTAAGAAAAAAAGTTTTTTGATAAAATTGTTAAAAAATTTTGAGCAAATACCTCATTTCTACTGACTATTTATTTATTAATGTTTTACATTTCACATTTCATATAATCACAATAATGGGATGGCGACTCAATCAGTAGAGACCCCCGCCCCCGACTCACTAGATAGTCTGTGTCGAGTCAGGGCATTGTAGTATTATACATAACATATTGTAGTACTAAACATAATAGAATATTTACATAATTAGTATAATATAACCAAGTTTGGATTTCACAAATTTAGAATTTACAAAACAATATTTTTGCATACCATATTTTAATAATTACATAGCTATATTCTTGCAGGCATTTTCAATATATACACGACCCATTAGACTTATCCAACTAACGACACCGACCCTGTGTACTTGGAGAAGTCGGTTAATAATTTGGTTTGTGTGTCCGTTTGGTTATATATCTTAGGTCCAATAAATGTGAAGTGGCGCTGCGCTATCGTTATTTTTCTTTAAGGAAGTGAATAATTTATATTTGAGGCAAAGCGAGTGTTCATGTTTTGTTGCGTTCTGCACTTGTCAATACTCCAAAATTTCACTAAGCATGACTTAACATATAATTGCCGAATTGTAAGTACCTTAGCATCAGCAAATAATTGCTCGGTTGGATATGTATACGGACGTGTCATTGAGATGGCTACATTAATTGAATGCAATGTAGATGGATGTTTTAGTACCACAACGTAGGGGTTGAACAACCGGCCCTAAGTAAAACTATTTCATAATTTACAATAATTCAAATGAAACAAGTTGCTGCATTATAAAATATTTATACGTATTTTCATTATCACATACATTTCTAAGAATACATGACTTAATAACTATATTCTATACAGATGAGCAAATCTTATAATAATAGGAAAACGCAAAAGCAGAACAAACAAGAGGTGAAAAGATGATCAAAGTTTATGTATAAAGGGAATATCGTGGAGAAAACAGCGAGTAAGAAATAAATATGAATGAATAGAAAATAAATGTTATGGAACGTGATTGTGGTATGAACACTTTTAGATTGAATAGAGTAAGAAGTGAAATGATATGAAGTTAAGGAAAGGCAATGGCAAGATTTAGGGAAAATGAGAAAAAAAAAAAAAATTGATATAAAAAAAAGAAGAAAAAAAGAAAAAAGGTCGAAACGAAGAGATAATAATACATAAATGAATAATTTAAGAAATTTTAATAATTTATAGACTAGAAAAAGCTAAACAACATGCTAAAAAACATTATATTATCCAAAGGGTGCAAAGCAAGCAAAGAAAGCAACAAAAGGACATAACATTTACAATATTCCCCTCAAGCAAAAGGGCAGCTTTCTGCAAATAATGCCATATTTTATTGATCAATAAAGTAATTTTCATATCTTATCTAAGCAAACTATGATGCTTTAAAAATGACCAGTTCAGTGAATATAAAACCAAATATTCTCGCGCTTCGAGAAAGAATTTACTAGAAGGGGCATTTCCACACAATTTTTCTAAAAATGTCATAGCACCACTTATAATCAAATTCCAAATTCCACCGTCTAAAGACTCCAGTACTTCGGCCAATACACTCACATTGAAACGTGTGACGTAGATGTCTGGTAATGACGTAATGCCTAGTGATGACGTGTCCCTAGCTGCCACTAGGCAAGGTAGTAATTTTCAAGTATGGAATGAAATTCTTTTTCGAAATTCGCTCGTCAAAATTTGCAAAAAGCTGTCTTTTTCCTAACGAAGGCAGAACATATCTTAATTAAGTCTACAGTCTTTGATGGGGGCTATCCATTAAAATAGCAATTTAGATCAACCGACGAACTTGAGGCCCGCAGGTACGGCTGGCACCGCGGGAACCAGAGCGTTAGCATGGACGAGAGGTCCTCTCTGCACTACGGCATTGAATCCATTGATAGGGTCGGCTGTGTACACGACCGTCCTGATCGCGCCATCAGGTTCCACGAGACTATAGGACCCCTTGACGATTCCTCCGTTCCTGGTCTCTTCCTGGCTCTTCCTGTCTCCGGTCAGAGAGTCGTGCACGTTGTAGGCGAACGCGTACTGAGGGAGGGGTCGTTGGGGTAGGCTATAGGGGCTGGAGCGATCACTTGGTGCGCTAAGGGGACTATCCCGCACTCGACGGCGATGGCCAATGCTACTAAAATGGATGCTACCTAGAATCGAAAAAAAATAAATTAATCGCAATAAAAACGGTAATCATTATTTTATTTGCTTCGTAGCGTATCGTATATCGCGTTGGGCAACCATGCACGAGTTTTTAAATATGTTTTTAACATTTTAATCACAACACCCAGGCTTAAAAAAATCAAATAATAAGAAAAACAGATTATTTATACATCGTACAACATAAATATAATATATTAAAAACCAAATGCTCAGTACATTGATGTTTCTAGCGAAAAAACGCCATGAAATACACCAAAAAATAATTGAACTGTTTAGCGCTTATAAGCATACCAAATTCATATTTTTCTAGTGGTCAAAATCGTTGAGCGATAAATTATGTCCGAAAAAAAATTTCTATGAAATAAATTAAATTCTTACATAAGGGACATGATTGAGATCTGGTTTTTTTTTTTTAAAGTAACATTGAGTTCTTCAGATACCTATACAGCCTAAAGCTAAATGTTTTAATATCGGGACTGTTTTCTGAAGTCTGAAGGAACTGTGCAAGAAAGCAAGAAACATGTTGCGATGGAGTGGTAAACGAACCTAGGGATTGCGATCCGGAGTCATTGACTCTACCACTAGACCATAGAGCGTTGATTTAATAAAATAAATAAACTCAAGACAAGGCGGTTTCGGGTTCGATTCCCAGTGAGAACACGAAAATCAAAAGTTATTTTTCTCAATCCTGAGGGTGGTTAAAATAAAAATATAATAATGAACTTACCTTGAAAGACATATTGGGGTGGCTTGGGTAGACGTGTGAACTGTGAAAGCACAGGGGTAAGTATGAGGTGTGACAGTGACTCGCGACGCTTTTATAGTGAAATTACGGCCGGTTACAGCATCGCCACTCCGCGAAGAAAGAAAATGAGGCGTCGGAGGAGCGAGGACGAGCCGCGCATAACAATCGTCCTTAGAAATGCGAGCGGCGGCCAACCATCTGGACCGTGTAATGCAATTGTGGTAATAAAATAAAATTAAATAAATTTATAATAACCAAAAGAAAATTGGTACAACATTCCCCATTCCGCCCATCATCTGATAACCATATATGACAATTTTTTTGGAACTACTATATATTGAAATCGTCTTCGTCATTCCGTTTTTACAGAATTTTCAATGCTGGTGTCATAAAAAATTCTATGAAATCTATAAAAAATGCCATGATTGTTCGTTAGATACATTCAAAATATAAATTCAAATATAGTAAACGAACAAGAAGACTCATTATTATAAACATGTAATAAAACTCACTAAAACTAAATAATAAAAAAATTACTTCCGAATAATATTTATTTTAATTTTGATTTGTGGTGAGAATGAATATTTTATTTTCCACATTTTAAATGTATACAGATTACTGGATTGTACCCATACTGGCCTGATATCAGATATTATTGATATCCCAACAGAGACACAGAGAAACTCTGGAAGCGAATGTGGGTTATCTAGGCAATTGGAGAGACATCTTCAGGCGTCTTCTAGTAAGTAATAAAGCTCAGTAGAGCCTTACCTACACTAATAAATGCTTAATCTTCTCAACAGATGACACACAGCATAGAAAATTTCGGTAATGCGGAACGACGTAGACGAGTTAAATATATATCAGTTCCAAAAATTTTGTCATATATATGGGTATTCAGATGATCGGAATGGGGAATGTTGTAGTACATCAAGTGGCCACTTAACCTAGCCAATGACAGGTCATAAGCCCTGTAAACGCCTAGATAACCCACATCCGCTTCCAGAGTTTCTCTGTGTCTCTGTTGGGATATCAATAATATTTTATTTTCCGCCTAATTTGAGCCTGCACGCGCGACAGTCCATTTTTGCCCCATATATTTTTCACTTCATGCAACTTTTTTTTAAAGGTTGTCGATCCACTAACGCAGCGTAGCGGATACAAGCGCACTTGAATTGCAACGATTTCGTTACTACTCCTACTTACCTAATGAATTAGCCACCATATAGAAAGTGAACACAAAGACATGCAGGACGATTGTGGAATAAATATTCCAATAAACAGTTATAAACAATTTATTATTATTAAAGGGTCTTCATAATAATTTGCATACGTACCAACTAACGTACTTCACGAATTAAAAGACAGAAAATATGTCAAATATATAAAATTGGCCCAAATAACACAATAATATAATATATACATTTATTTTTTTTTTATATAAAAAGAAATCTATGCAATCTTATGATATTTGCACATATTTCAATTTGTAAATACTATTTTCAATAAAGCCTAAGCGGCTTGTGCTTGAAAATAGGGATCTAGTCGTGTCGAAGTGGGGATTCGCACCGACGATCTCTGGACTCAGAGACCGCGACGCTACCCACTGGGCCACCACCCGTTCAATTATATATGTTTTTAGTATTGTATAATAAATAAATATATTTTACATAATCAAGTTTTTTTTTTTCATGTATTAAATTGGACTACCACTGAAGCGTAAGGCTTGAAAGCGTAAATGTTGCCGTCATGAACTAATATGGTGACCTATGCCCCATTGGATAAAGATAAGGGAAAGTAGCAGGTGTCCAATAAAACATTTTTTTGTTTGTCAAACTCTATTGCGTAGCAACGTTATTTTTAAAAATTATTTTCATTTTCGCTTTGATGATTTTTTTGTGCAAAAAATCTTATTTATTTATTTTTCAAAGGAACAACAGCATCTGGAATTAAAATATGTATAGTAGAAAAAAAACTTTTGGCTGACTGTAAGGTCGGTTTACGGACGATAATTTTACGTAATAACATCATAAGAAAACATTGATTAAAAATAGCATACTTTTATGAATTTAATTTAATTTAATTATTATTACTGAATTATTATTATTTAGTATAATACAGATAATATAGATATTTAGATAGACACAACACAATGCCTGTAGCGAAAAATATGTGTTTTAAATGCGTTATCAAAGAGAAATAACAAACTTATCGATAAATCGTCACTTAGCGTGTCAGCAAAGAAATACTTTTTACTTTCATCGGACGAGACAAGCATATTATTATGGATGACGTTGTGACGTAACATTGACCAAGACACTAATATGTTTCACCGTAGTACAATAATGTCACGTGGTAATGAGCCTAATCACTCATCATACTTACCCGGACTGTACACGAAGTAAATGATACAATAACTCATTTCTGGACGAATTTGGGCAGTTTACTTAATGCAGTGAGGTAACCTTACGATGTGGATCGTAACCAATGATATTTCGCACCTTTAGAATGAAAACGACCTAAATAATAAAAATGTTGTAATGATATATCATAAAAAAAAGACTGAAAAAAGAACATTATACATAATTTAGTTTTATTCTATATTTTATTTTAACACTGAAAGGTACATAATTTCCTATAAAAATAAGAAGAAATCGATATGAACAAATACGATGGAGTTTACTTGCTTCTACTGAGAATTTCCGAAAAATTGGTATTTTGAATTAGGTCGTCTTCGTCCTAAAGGTGCGATTTGTCTCTGATCGTAGCGTCATTACGACGCGACGGTTCCTACACTGTCGAATCTGAAAAAAGGCGATTTTTGTTTTATTGTTTAAACTGTCATAATTTACATAATATTTTCATGTGGTCAAAAAAACAGTTCAACCAATAAAACGAAAATCTCCTTTATTCAGATTCGACAGTATACGTAGGGAACGTCGATAAATTCAATAGTTTTATTTATTTTTATTGGTAGTTAATTCAATAATATTACCATACAAAATTTTACATTGTTAATTTTTTTACATCGCACATCAATAGAGAATTAATACTACTACTACTTTTCATTATCCGCACCCAATGGTGCATAGGGCACTGCATAACAAAGCATTATAATTTACGCATTTAAAAATACATGTTTTTTTTAAAATTAATTATATCGCGTATTAAATTCATTAAAATACTGACTAAATAACCATCAC
Organism: Micrasema minimum; assembly: GCA_022494985.1. NCBI lineage: Eukaryota > Metazoa > Arthropoda > Insecta > Trichoptera > Brachycentridae > Micrasema > Micrasema minimum. Next base: position 75,121 of record JAGVSP010001508.1, read on the forward strand.
GCCATTCCCACGTAAGACCAGACAGAGAAGATAGAACGCCATACCACTCTGTCCTGGGACACTTCCCTTGCTTCGTCCACATTCATACATATTCTCATGCACAATAAAATGCAACTGGATGGTGTTAAGCAATAACCAATTTAGCGCCATTTCGAATTTCATTTTTAAAGTTTTTAACCTATACAAACATGCAATTTAAGTTCAAAAACTGATTTTTTAAAGTTCTAAAATGAATTATAGTCATTTTAATTGATTCTTGTACAAGTTTAAGTTTAGACCCCATGTGCTTTTAAAGCCAAAGTGTCATTTGGGGTTTAATTGATAACTGCAAAACACCGTCCAACCATCTATGACTGGCGGTCTTTAATTTCACGATTCACGATACAAAGGTTGAAAAGTTCCAACACTGTATAAAGGTAAAACACAATAATCAAGTGATTTTTCCCATGTCTGGGTTGTGAAGTTATTTCCCTGTCTTATGAGCCTCGTGGCCTGTTAAATTAATTTCTAAATCCATTGTTGTCGAAATAGTTAATAACTGTCGAAGAAAATAGTCGGTTAAAAAAAGAGTTGTCACCGACTTTTTGAGCAGTTTTTGTTCGACTGCTATGGCGCAGCCCTGTCGGTATGTAAAATGCTGTTTTACCATAGTCAATTACCGCAAAATTTAAATTTAATTCGTGTGCATTGGTTAAAATTAAATTAACACATACTTAGAACAATTGCTAGACTGCAATTATGATTACGTACAAAGAGAGCTTAGAGCTCTTAGCATAGAATACCAACTAGTACGAGTTTGTACTTATTTTATTTCCATACAAATTGTATCTTTGACCCCCCTACGGGAATCGAACACTCGACCTAATGCACGGTAGCCAAATGTGCTACCACTATGCTACGAGGCGGACATTATTTAGTATCATCTATGAGTATAACAAAATAAGCAAGTCTTGCTAACAATTCATTTATAATGATTATAATATATCAAATTAAATCAAATAAGGAGCAGATATAGAAAGATTTTCCTCTAGTTGGGTTTCCTGGCCTGTTGAGGTGGTTAAATATTTTTTTTTTTTTAAAAGATGATGATTATGACGCAGAAGTATCATTTGACGCTACAACACGGGAAAATAGTAAATAACTAACTAACCATCACGCCATTTCCCCGAAGGGGTAGGCAGAGAGGATAGAACGCCACACCACTCTATCCTGGCATACATCTCTTGTTTCCTCCACATTCATACATCTTCTCATGCGCGCACGTCGATTATTCCGACTTCTTACATGCCCAATTTCAAGGACTTGTTTTACTTGATCATGCCATGTCTTTCTCGGCCTTCCTCGACTTCTACATCCAGGCACGAATTTCGATACAAAATACAAAGTATCTACCTCGTTAGTAAATATTTGAACGTATATAAATAATTGAGAAAAATGTTAAGTCAACGGACTTGCATGGCGCGTGAAGAGAATATTGCTTTTTATGGAGTTAAGTATATACGCACTTAATGAGCGATTATTTTATTGGTTTTTTTACATTCACTCGCTCTAGTTTATTGTGTGAAGGTCGAAAGTACTAAGATTTTTAGCGATTGGCACCTAATGTAGTTAATTTGAGAATATTCTACACAAAACCATATTGTAATATATTTATTGAACATTATATTGATTTACAGTTTTTTTTTGTCCGCCTCGCATAGTGGTAGCGCATTTGGCTACCGTGCATGAGGTCGCGGGTTCGATTCTCGTAGGGTGTCAACATGAAATATTTATTTACATGTGAATTTAATATTAATATTTCATGAGTGATACCTTGGACTGGTACTGAAGCGATGATGCACTTCCGATGCAGTGACCTATGCACCATTGGGTGCAGAAAAGGGAAAGTAGTAGTAGTTGTACCTACTAGTCCAGGCTAGATAGCTTCCTGTGTTAAGTCAGAGTATTTTTATTGATAAGTAAAAACATGGAAGTTGGTACAAAAAAAGGTAAAAAGGTAATTATAATATAATACGTTTTTTAACCAAATGAGAATTATTAATAATGTACCGTGTTACAAGCATACAAACTTTCAGAATGACTAATGTGAATTCAGTGACATCAACCGAAGACATCAACGCATTTATTTCGCAACCCGTACGTATGATCTACGTCCCGACGATACTGAATTCAAACCGACTTGATATTATGTGAAATAATTACTGTGATATCCAGTTCTACATGATCGATCGTTAAGATAAAGATAAAACTAGAAGGAAAACATATACGTATATATCCATCTATCATGCCTGGGCTACGATTACAAACGAGCTTTTTATTTTAAATTTATTTTCTAAAGAAAATTTTTTGTTTACAAAGTAATACAATAAAAACACATATACATTAAAAGAAATAAACAATAATCCCACCAAGGCAAAGCCTGTTTGTGGGTATACTGTGAAAGTCAAACAGTATGCACGTGGCAAAAGAGAAAAATAAAGTCATGTAAAAATGTAAAAATAACAGATATTGTAAACAAGATTAAACAAGATGTAAACAAGTTAAAAAAAAGAATACAAGATATTGGTATCTTTATACCGGAAGAATTATAATATATAAAAAAAAAATGACGTTGATTATGTTATTGTTATGGTCTTTATAGTAAGAATGATTCTACCTTTACACTATGTATCCAGCTTTGTGTTCATTTTTCAAAAGATATAAAATTTGGAAAATATGAAAATGCCATTTTATTGTCAGTTAAAAAATAATTAATTAAACTGGGGGCAATAAAATGTGCATGTCTCTGAGCAAGTCGCACTCGGATTCTTCATTGACTAGACCTATTTGAGCTTCTAGCAAAAAAGTTTTGGTGCCTAAATACATAATTTAAACATTGCAATAAATATATTCGTCTAAAATCCATTAGATTTGCTTCCTGAAACAATTGGAGGGAGGGGAAGGTTCTCTCTTTATGGAGCATTATTTTGATAATTAATTTTTTGAGTTGTTTCCCAAGTTTTTATATTATTATTATACGCTCCCCCCCCCCCCCATCCAACTATTCCATAGGAAAGCGATGGCTGAACCAGTGCAAAATATACCTTTTACAGAGTTACATTACACAGTCGATAAAAACAAAATCGAATTTCATATGTGCCTATTATATTATTATTATTGGATAGTTTTTACTAAGCGCGACTTTACGAGAGAAATCACTTCAAAGCAGCTGTTGAATTGAATATTATTTTTGTAAGAATATTCATTACATAATATACGTAAATTAGGACCTACGTTGATCAAAAAGTCAATAATAACATAAAGGTAAATAAAATAATACCAAAGCACACTAGCGACGCCTGTGTGAAAATTTCTCAAAGTAAAACGCTTAACTCTTGAGATTATTCATTTATCGTTTAGCTAAGAAGTTTAATATTACTAGATAGATCAGTTAAGAAAATATCAAATAACTATACCATACTTACACTAGATCTTTTTTAAATATGTTTTATGTGTTTTTATACTTTGACTAATAATTACCTAAGAATGTAACATACTCTATAATTTTAAAAAATACCGACATGTCATGAAACTGAGCTTGTGTAGATCTACGAAACGATATACGATCTTAATAAATATATCTCCGTGTAGATATGAATAAATTATTCGATGACCCTGACTATCCCCTTTACAACAACGGGCAGAGGATCGAAAGAGTTGACAGCTTCAGATACTTAGGCGATCATATAACTTATAAGTTCCCAAACTCATTTGACCCGTGGCCCCCCTTTCAGACACAAAATTACACCAGGCCCCCCTGGAAATTTATCTTTTTAAAATTAAATAAAACAGAAAAATGTAGTGTACTTATTTTTTATACATTTAATTTTAGTGTCATTAATAAGATACGCGAAAGCTGTAACAACAATGTAAACCAACCATCATAGGCCCATAGCGGTCGATTCATGAACTACATGTGTACGCATAAAATTTGAAACATCACAAAATCATAGATGATATTTATTATACGCATGTACATCCTGTAATAATAGATTTTTTAAATTCTATAAGGTCATACATTTTAGCATCCATGGCCCCCCTGATTGCTTCCCAGGGCTCCCTTACTCCCCTAGAACCAGAGAACGCCCCCTCAGATCTCTCTAGGGCCCCCTGGGGGGCCAGGTGTCCCACTTTGGGAACCTATGATATAACTGAAGGTGCCAGCACGCACAAGGAACTCGCAATCCACCTAGGAATTGCTGGAGCAACCTTTAACCTGATGCGTGCTGTCTGGAATTCCAGTTTATACTCGGTCAACGTGGTGAAGAAGAAGAATTGTACGTTGTCCGAAAAAATATTAAAAATATTAATGAAACAAACAAAACTGAAGGTAAACCAACGATAAACGATTTTTTGAGATATTCATTTTTAATTACGTACAGAAATACTATTTTTAATGAATCTTTACGAAATTAGAAGTTACGCATTTTATTTTTCTCGGTGTGGTTTGATTCCCAGTGAGATAACGAAATCCGTGATTTTTTTTAATCTTGGGTGTTTTTTTAAATTTTTACATTGAACAGAAAAGTTGGTAGCTTCGCGATCTTTGAGTCTAGTGTCCTCGGTTCTCATCCCCACTCCACCACGACTTGATTACGATTTTCAAACACAAGCAGCTTAGGCTTTATTTAAAATGGAGTTTTTAAATTTATTATACGCGCAAATATCATAAGAATGCATAGATTTATTTTATGCCTAAAAAAATGTTAGCATCTTACGGAATAATTATTAACAATGTGTATTTAAATTTAATATTACATGTCGGCAATGTATATACAGGGTTAGTTTTTAGTCAGTTAACAAAAACAAACCCTGAATTCAGTATCGTTAATAGAACCCATTTCAATATAAAAAAACATGTACTTTTTATTTTTACGATTTATTATTTTTATTCCTATAATTTTTACAAATTACGTACATCCTATTCACAGCTGTTGTTCATGCGCGGCACATAAGGGTAAGTGCGACGGGGGAGTGCGCGCGGGGGGAGGCGCACGCCGCGGCGGTGCGGGGCGCGCCGCTCGCGTAGTACCGGCGGACGGTGACCAAGTCTTTACTATTTCTGAGGAATTATTTGGGTGCACTTTTTTTTTTTTTTTATTTGAGAAAGGACATGTTTTTTTTATTGAAATCGGTTCTATTAACGATACTGAATTCAGGGTTTTTTTTGTTAACTGACTAAAAAATAACCCTGTATATGACAGTAAGTGTAGATATAATAGGAATTGGGTATGATGTAATTAAGTTGATATAGAAATAATTCGCGTGGACTGCCTGTCCTACATTTTACGGTAAACTGTAACACAGGCCTTAGGGTTTTCCGATATAAAAATGAAAAGTCCATTTTAAACTACCAAGAGAGATGTGATTTTTAATTGAAATGTTACAGTGCAAACCAGAAAACAGTAAATATATTTTGTATCAAATCTATAAAAATATCGAACTATTTGAAATAATTGTTCGATTAAAACATACCTATTGCAGCCATTACTTGGGAAATATACAGCTCGGATACAATAATCAATAGTATAATAACACCCATGAGTATACCACCAGAATTAAAAATAATTTAAAGACAATCAATAGATCTAAGACATGTACTCAGAACAGCATAATGTACAAAGGATTCAAAAGGTATAATGAACTCCCTGAGACTGTCAAAGAAATAAACGGATTAAATGAATTCAGAAGGAACCTTAGTAAAATACTAATGTAATACAGGAAAGTTTCTGAGCCATTAATTTTGGATACCACAAGAATAACGTATTGCAGTTACCTTATTCAACCAGGAATCACTCGGTTTTTATTTGGAACGGGAACAAGAATAGAACGCTTGCTGGAATATTCGTAAGAGATTTTATTTATAACACTATATATACGAAATTAAGATATTTGAAATCAGTGTATACCTATTAAAACATAAAACCTCATCTTTGTGATCAGTTAAAAATATATTAAATGGAAAAAATGGATTATATTAGCTGTAAGAATTTTTTTATAGCTTAATAAAAATGTACAAACAAACAATAAATTTGGATTTTTTGGATTTAATTTCTTTAGTACACTCTCTACTATGGATTATACGAGTACATTTTTTTCTTAATGACAAACTGTAGAATTCCAGCTAAATGAGATTTTTTTTCAGTTGCTGAGTTCTAAGTATTATTGTAAATTGATCATACAAAAATAAAATAATTTTTATCAATTGAGAGAATTTAAATTTTCGATTTTTATGCATTTAGTTGTTACGATTTTATTTTGGTTAAATCTCTTCATACTCGACAGTTAGGTACAGACACCAAAAAGAAAAACAGGACTCGAATGAATCGAAGAACCAGGGACCATCTGATTCCGCGTCAGGTGCTCTGTCCACTGAGCTAAGTGACTAACCACCTTAACCGAGAAATTAACGAATACACATTGTAGCAATGACTACTAACATCCTCTATGACTATAAAAGTTGGTCAACTACATGCATGAAAAACCAACCAACTTTTTTATCGATGTCCAGTCAAAATTTGAAAAGATTTCATATATCGACAAATGTAGATAAATTTTTTTTGTTGTTGGAAAACATTGAAAAATGTCTGATTAAGTCTTTGCCAGCAACATCCAGTGACAGTGCACATAGTAGGAAAACCAGTCTGATAAAAGCTATTTTATTAAAGGTGAAAATATTCCACACATGTGGAGCACTGCAGTGGTAATTAACTACTTTATTTTATCTAAAATATTATTAGATATTTATTAAAAAAGGTCTTTTATACGTGGTTCGGTCATGTAGAGCGAATGGATGACGAAAGAACGGCTAAAAAAACATTTGATGCGACTGTGCCTGGATGTAGAAGTCGAGGAAGGCCGAGAAAGACATGGCATGATCAAGTAAAACAAGTGCTTGAAAGTGGGCATGTAAGAAGTCGGAATAATCGACGTGCGTGCATGAGAAGATGTATGAATGTGGAGGAAGCGAGAGAAGTATGCCAGGACAGAGTGGGTGTCGCGTTCTATCCTCTCTGCCTACAAATGGCGTGATGGTTAGTTAGTTAGTTAGATATTTATTTAGTTTTAACAAAAAAAAAATGTGATAAATTTTATTTTTTACACAAAAAAATCAGTCAGCTTTTTTGAGTTCATTGTTTTATTTACTGAAACTTTTCTGTGATAAATATTTTGTGTAAAACGTATATTTATTATTATTAAATAGAAAACTCACAATGTACAAGTTCAAATAAATAAATAAATACTATGTATCCATAGGCACAACCTTGAAAACATGCAACGTGTGAAAATGTAAAAGATCTCACGTAGAAAAGATAAATGTAAATATATATTTTTTTATTTACAAAACGAAAAAACAAAATATTAAAATGATCTCACGTAGAAAAGATAAGAGTACATATATATATTTTTTAAATACAATAGAAAATAGAAAATATTAAAAAGATCTCACGTAGAAAAGATAAGAGTAGGTACATATATATATTTTAAATACAATAGAAAATATTAAAAATGGAATTGTGAACAATTCATAAATAAAGTGTAGAGTTTATTTTACGTAGTTGTGGTGGGCCTTGCTTGGGAGGATGCGCGGGAACTGGTGGCCGATCGCATGTCTTGGAGGCAGTTGTGGAATCCATATGCTCCACATAGGGAGCGGATATGTAAGATGATAATGATGATAAATGTAAATAAAACTGTTTTTTTTAATTACATTATACCTACTAGTCTTCGAAGATACAACTACAGTTACAAATAAGTTACCTATATCAATATATTGTTTAAATATCATTTTACAAAAATGTAAGAATATAGTCAATTAAGAGTATGTCTTTTTAAACATTTTTTTCTTCTGGGAAATGGTGTGATAGTAATGTTTTTTTAAACAATTCAACATAGAAATAAAATCATAATTAAGATTATAAAAAAAAAAATAAGAATTTTTATTTGATTCGTTATTTTTTTTTCCTTATTAAAAGCGAACCCGCGCAGAATCGGTGCATGTGGTTAAGTGCTTACTTATTAACACAAAATTTTTATTATTGGTAGGTATATTTTGAAAATGCAATAGACATTACGAAACTAATTCCCCGCGGCAAAGGCGAGTCACGTCAATAATATAAAGTTACGCTAGAAGTGGAATATATTTCAATTAACGTAAAAAATCAAGTTACCTGCGAATATTTTCGCTAAATTAATATCGGGGGACAGAACAAGTTAAAAAAAGAATACAAGATATTGGTATCTTTATAGAAGGGAAAAGAATTATAATATATAAAATATAAAAATGACGTTGATTTGTTATTGTTATGGTCTTTATAGTAAGAATGATTCTACCTTTACACTATGTATCCAGCTTTGTGTTCATTTTCAAAAGATATAAAATTTGGAAAATATGAAAATGCCATTTTATTGTCAGTTAAAAATAATTAATTAAACTGGGGGCAATAAAATGTGCATGTCTCTGAGCAAGTCGTGATTAACAATTTGGGATTTCTAGCACTCGGATTCTTCATTGACTAGACCTATTTGAGCTTCTAGCAAAAAAGTTTTGGTGCCTAAATACATAATTTAAACATTTACAGAGTTACATTACACAGTCGATAAAAACAAAATCGAAATTCATATGTGCCTATTATATTATTATTATTGAATAGTTTACTAAGCGCGACTTTAACGAGAAATCACTTTAAAGCAGCTGTTGAATTGAATATTATTTTTGTAAGAATATTCATTACATAATATACGTATATTAGGACCTACGTTGAACAAAAAGTCAATAATAAAATACAGGTAAATAAAATAATACCAAAGCACACTAGCGACGCCTGTGTGAAAATTCTCAAAGTAAAATGCTTAACTCTTGAGATTATTAATTTATCGTTTAGCTAAGAAGTTTAATATTACTAGATAGATCAGTTATGAAAATATCAAATAACTATACCATACTTACACGAGATCTTTTTTTTCATATGTGTTCATGTGTTTTTATACTTTGACTAATACTAAGGTACGAATGTAACATACTTTAATATAAATTTTTTAAAATACCGACATGTCGGCACTGAAACTGAAACTGAAGTTGTGTAGATCTACGAAACGATATACGATCTAAATTAATTTATCGCCGTGAAGATATATATGAATTAATTATACGATGACCCTGACTATCCCCTTTACAACAACGGGCAGAGGATCGAAAGAGTTGACAGCTTCAGATACTTAGGCGATCATATAACTCATAAGTTCCCAAACTCATTTGACCATGGTCCCTCTTTCAGACACAAAATAACACAAGGCTGGAAATTTATCTTTTTAAAATTAAATAAAACAGAAAAATGTATTGTACTTATTTTTTAAACATTTAATTTTAGTGTCATTAATAAGATACGCGAACGCTGTAACGACAATGTAAACCAACCATCATAGGCCCATAGCGGTCGATTCGTGAACTACATGTATACGCATATAATTTGAAACATCACAAAATCATAGATGATATTTATTATACGCATGTACATCCTGTAATAATAGATTTTTTAAATTCTATAAGGTCATACATTTTAGCATCCATGGCCCCCTGATTGCTTCCCAGGGCTCCCTTACTCCCCTAGAACCAGAGAACGCCCCCTCAGATCTCTCTAGGGCCCCCTGGGGGGCCAGGTGTCCCACTTTGGGAACCTATGATATAACTGAAGGTGCCAGCACGCACAAGGAACTCGCAATCCACCTAGGAATTGCTGGAGCAACCTTTAACCTGATGCGTGCTGTCTGGAATTCCAGTTTATACTCGGTCAACGTGGTGAAGAAGAAGAATTGTACGTTGTCCCGAAAAATATTAATGAAACCAACAAAACTGAAGGTAACGATAACATTTTGAGATATTCATTTTTAATTACGTACAGAAATACTTTTTTTAATGAATCTTTACGAAATTAGAAGTTACGCATTTTATTTTTCTCGGTGTGGTTTGATTCCCAGTGAGATAAAAAAATCCGTGATTTTTCTTAATCTTGGGTGTTTTTTTAAATTTTTATATTGAACAGAAAAGGTGGTAGCTTCGCGATCTTTGAGTCTAGTGTCCTCGGTTCTCATCCCCACTCCACCACGACTTGATTACGATTTTCAAACGCAAGCAGCTTAGGCTTTATTTAAAATGGAGTTTAAAATTTATTATACGCGCAAATATCATAAGAATCCATAAATTTATTTTATGCCAAAAAAATGTTAGCATCTTACGGAATTATGATTAACAATGTGTATTTAATTTACGATTTATTATTTTTATTCCTATAATTTTTACAAATTACGTACATCCTATTCACAGCTGTTGTTCATGCGCGGCACATAAGGGTAAGTGCGACGGGGGAGTGCGCGCGGGGGGAGGCGCACGCCGCGGCGGCGGCGCGCCGCTCGCGTAGTACCGGGCGGACGGTGACCAAGTCTTTACTATTTCTGAGGAATTATTTGGGTGCACTTTTTTTTTTTTTTTATTTGAGAAAGGACATGTTTTTTTATTGAAATCGGTTCTATTAACGATACTGAATTCAGGGTTTTTTTTGTTAACTGACTAAAAAATAAACCCTGTATATGACAGTAAGTGTAGATATAATAGGAATTGGGTATGATGTAATTAAGTTGATATAGAAAATAATTCGCGTGGACTGCCTGTCCTAATTTTACGGTAAACTGTACACAGGCCTTAGGGTTTTCGATATAAAAATGAAAAGTCCATTTTAACTACCAAGAGAGATGTGATTTTTAATTGAAATGTTACAGTGCAAACCAGAAAACAGTACATATATTTTGTATCAAATCTATAAAAATATCGAACTATTTGAAATAATTGTTCGATTAAAACATACTATTGCAGCCATTACTTGGAAATATACAGCTCGGATACAATAATCAATAGTATAATAACACCCATGAGTATACCACCAGAATTAAAAATAATTTAAAGACAATCAATAGATCTAAGACATGTACTCAGAACAGCATAATGTACAAAGGATTCAAAAGGTATAATGAACTCCTGAGACTGTCAAAGAAATAAACGGATTAAATGAATTCAGAAGGAACCTTAGTAAAATACTAATGTAATACAGGAAAGTTTCTGAGCCATTAATTTTGGATACCACAAGAATAACGTATTGCAGTTACCTTATTCAACCAGGAATCACTCGGTTTTTATTTGGAACGGGAACAAGAATAGAACGCTTGCTGGAATATTCGTAAGAGATTTTATTTATAACACTATATATATACGAAATTAAGATATTTGAAATCAGTGTATACCTATTAAAACATAAACCTCATCTTTGTGATCAGTTATAAATATTTAAATGGAAAAAAAATGGATTATATTAGCTGTAAGAATTTTTTTATAGCTTATAAAAATGTACAAACAAACAATAAATTTGGATTTTTGGATTTAATTTCTTTAGTACACTCCTCTACTATGGATTATACGAGTACATTTTTTCTTAATGACAAACTGTAGAATTCCAGCTAAATGAGATTTTTTTTCAGTTGCTGAGTTCTAAGTATTATTGTAAATTGATCATACAAAAATAAAATAAGTTTTTATCAATTGAGAGAATTTAAATTTTCGATTTTTATGCATTTAGTTGTTACGATTTTATTTTGGTTAAATCTCTTCATACTCGACAGTTAGGTACAGACACCAAAAGAAAAACAGGACTCGAATGAATCGAGAAGACCAGGGACCATCTGATTCCGCGTCAGGTGCTCTGTCCATGAGCTAAGTGACTAACACTTAACCGAGAAATTAACGAATACACATTGTAGCAATGACTACTAACATCCTCTATGACTATAAAGTTGGTCAACTACATGCATGAAACCAACCAACTTTTTTATCGATGTCCAGTCAAAATTGAAAAGATTTTATATATCGACAAATGTAGATAAATTTTTTTTGTTGTTGGAAAACATTGAAAATGTCTGATTAAGTCTTTGCCAGCAACATCCAGTGACAGTGCACATAGTAGGAAAACCAGTTGATAAAAGCTTATTTTATTAAAGGTGAAAATATTCCACACATGTGGAGCACTGCAGTGGTAATTAACTACTTTATTTTATCTAAAATATTATTAGATATTTATTAAGAAAGGTCTTTTACGTTGGTTCGGTCATGTAGAGCGAATGGATGACGAAAGAACGGCTAAAAAAAACATTTGATGCGACTGTGCCTGGATGTAGAAGTCGAGGAAGGCGAGAAAGACATGGCATGATCAAGTAAAACAAGTGCTTGAAAGTGGGCATGTAAGAAGTCGGAATAATCGACGTGCGTGCATGAGAAGATGTATGAATGTGGAGGAAGCGAGAGAAGTATGCCAGGACAGAGTGGTGTCGCGTTCTATCCTCTCTGCCTACAAATGGCGTGATGGTTAGTTAGTTAGTTAGATATTTATTTAGTTTAACAAAAAAAATGTGATAAATTATTTTTTACACAAAAAAATCAGTCAGCTTTTTTGAGTTCATTGTTTATTTACTGAACTTTTCTGTGATAATATTTTGTGTAAACGTATTTTATTATTATAAAATAGAAAACTCACAATGTACAAGTTCAAATAAATAAATAAATACTATGTATCCATAGGCACAACCTTGAAACATGCAACGTGTGAAATGTAAAAGATCTCACGTAGAAAAAGATAAATGTAAATATATATTTTTTTAAAATACAAACGAAAAAACAAAATATTAAAATGATCTCACGTAGAAAAGATAAAGAGTACATTATATATATTTTTTAAATACAATAGAAAATAGAAAATATTAAAAAGATCTCACGTAGAAAAGAGTAGGAGTAGGAAAAAATATTAATTTATTTTAAAGTTATTTAAATAGGTAAATATTAAAAATGGAATTCGTAACAATTCATAAATATAGTGTAAGATATTTTACGTAGTTGTGGTGGGCCTTGCTTGGGAGGATGAGCGCGGGAAATGCGTGCCCGATCGCATGTCTTGGAGGCAGTTGTGGAAAATCCATATTGCTCCACATAGGGAGCGATATGTAAGAAGATAATGATGATAAATGTAAATAAAACTGTTTTTTTTATTACATTATACCTACTAGTCTTCGAAGATACAACTACAGATACAAATAAGTTACCTATATCAATATATTTGTTTTAAATATCATTTAAAAAAAAATGTAATAGAATATAGTCCAATTAAGAAGTATGTCTTTTTGAAACATTTTTTTCTTCTGGGAAATGGTGTGATAGTAATGTTTTTTTTAAACAATTCAACATAGAAATAAAATCATAATTTAAGTATATTTATAAAAAAAAAAATAATATAGATTTTTATTTGATTCGTATTTTTTTCCTTAATTAAAAGCGAACCCGCGCTTGAATTCGGTGCATGTGGTTTAAGCTGCTTACTTATTAACACAAAATTTTATTATTGGTAGGTATCATTTGGAAAATGCAATAGACATAATACGAAACTAATTCCCCGCGGCAGAAGGCGAGGCACGTCAATAATATAAAGTTACGCTAGAAGTGGTGATATATATACAATTAACGTAAATATTCAAGTTACCTGCTAATATTTATCGCAAAATGAATATCGGAAGGTATATCGTAACAATGTTGAAACCCCCCCCATCTCCTACCAAAACTTCACTAAAATCATCTTGCCTTCGTGTAATAAATTATCAAACTGTAATCACTTAGTTTGTCACATGGATGTACCAATTTAACCGCCCTAGATGGATCAAATTATGTACAAAATTTATAAAAATATCACAATTTTTACATAGTTAGACAAGAGGTTGGTATATTAGAGATTTGGTTACGCCCGTGTTTCTAAGTTTTTTTTTTGCCACATTTTTAAAACGAAATTCGTTATAACAACATTTTTCAACGTATACAAATACTTGTAGACAAATTACTGGATGTATACCATGCTGGGCCGATATCAGATATTATTGATATCTCAAGAGACAGAGAAATCTATGAATACGAATGTGGGTTATCTAGGCGTTCTACAGTTATAATCCAGTAATTTGTCTACAAGTATTTGTATACGTTCAAAATGTTGTTGTTGAAAAATTATATTACTGGTTAAAATTAAAAGCACAACAAAAATGTAGTGGAGAGACATCTTCAAGCGTCTTTTATTTAAGTAATAAACTCTCGATATTGAAGTCCTTTACCTACACCAATACAGTTAGATTGCCAAAAAATGCTTACCCATCTTCTCAACAGATGTCACTAGGGAGAAAAAAATATAAAATATGTTCGAAAAACAACTTATAATGTAGAATACTTCTGTACAAAACTCAACATATAATAGAAGTTTCAAAACATTATCATTTTATGGTAGTGTCAGATGATAGGTCGAATGGGGAATGTTGCCAGAACATAGTGGCAACTTAACGCCAGCCAATGACGGGTTCATTAAGCCCTGTAAAAGCCTAGATGTAACGGCCAAGATCGTTTCCAGAGTTCTCTGTCTCAGTAGAGATATCAATAATATCTAAAAAAAGTTTATGAATTTAAATCATTACGATTCATACCCCCAACCCCCCTCCCTCGATTTATTCCTTTTCCGCCACTTACGGTGCAAAAGGGCATTGCTATTGATGCGTCAAATTGCAGCGTATCTAGATAACCATGAAAATTAAATCAAAAGCGCAATACCCCATATAAAGTATTTAAGAGTCAGATATATATACTTCCATATGACACTTGGTACAACACCGAAGTTCAATTCAAATCCTTACGATACATTCAAATAGTTAAATTACGGTGGATGCAAATTTATTAGTGGATTCGAGCTTTGAGATTCCAACACCCGGAGGTCCAACGACCTTACCATTAGGCCACAACCCGGGGTTACTGTTACTGTTTAAAGAGTGTAATATATTGATGTTAGGCAATTACAATTAGGGAATTCGTTCGAGCCGCATTAAAAAACCAGAATCAACTTAACCATTTAATCATAATTCATTCCACTAGATTTGCAAGGCTATAATAAATTGATACACCTAAAATGATAACAAAAATTGGTTCTAAGTCACTCAATATTTTTTATCATACTTACCTGTACAATAATGTTGGAAACAAATACTAAAAACGACTAAATGATTAAGATTTAAACATGTTGCTTGGTCGATTTAGATATTGTAAATGCAGAACAATCTAATGATTGTTCATGTTGATAATCTAAGTTGTATGTAATAGTAGTGTTAGTAAACATCTCACTATATTCTTCATTCATTCATTATACCATATCCGCTCCCTATGTGGAGCATATGAAATCCACAAAACTGCCTCCAGGCAAGCGATCGGGCCGCCAGCTCCCGCGCATCCTCCCAAGTCAAGTCCACGTCCCGCAGCTCTGACGCAAACTGCCGACGAATTGTCAACAGTGGACGACCGGGACGCCGAGAACCTGATGCCTTGTAAAATAGGCCAAGCATGGTTAAGGCTCTCGGAGGCATACGTAGTATATAGGCCTAGCCAGCCGAAACGCCTTCGCCGGATGACAGTAGATACCAAGGGTTGCTGTGTCCGTTGCCTCACCTCTGTGTTCCTTACAAAGTCAAACCACCGCACACCTAAAATTTCTTCTAAGACACCTATTTCTCAAAACCTTTACTATTCTGCTGTCTTGGGCCTTGTTAGGTGCCACGATTCGCAGCCATAGAGAATAAGTTGAGATGATATCATTTACATATTAGTTTTTTTAATAGTTTTAAGAAAGTAAGTTATGATTATGATTAGGCGTCCCTAATCTAATAAAAGAATAATTCATAAACGGGAATCGAGTCCGGGACCTATCATGCATGACAGTATGAATGTGCTAACTCAACTTGGCGTGACAAAGTTAGAGAAATGTATAGTCGGTCTCAGATTCTTTGACAAAATAGATTTAGTTGTATTTTAATTGTCATTTGTATGTACAATCAAAATGCAGGTGATCATTTAGTTATAGCCCTTTAAGGTGGTTGAGGATAGCGGGCGCTGAACGCGCTCTGAAGGCCTGGCCAGTTATTAGTATAAAATGAAGGTTGGTAAAAGTGGTAAGGCACAATTTGTCGATTCTAACCGCATTAGAAGATACAACATGGCTTTCAGAGTAAAGTGTCCAAATTACTCTATAACGAATTGTTTTGAAAATATTTTTTGCTAAAACTTATCATTAGTAAGTAGGTTACTATATTATTTATCCGCCTGTAATACAAACACTTTCATATTTCGAAATTTAAAACAAAATTTTCATTTCAATGTGAAAAAATAAATGCTCTTTCCAATGTTTATAAATGTGACATATTAATAATTCAAGTAATTCAATAAAATTGATTTTCACATAAAAATATTTTTATATGTACCTACTGAAGCGTGCGACAGAACTGTTGCCTTCATGAAGACCAAACCCGCAGACTAGAGACTTTCGTCGCTAGTAGTTTCATCGGCTTAATCGGAATGAAGATGTATGCAAGTGCGCATACTACAACGACCGGATCGGCGGGCCTTGCAGTTAAATAGCCTCGCGATTGGCCTTTAACAATCCTAATCGAATAAACTATCCGGCCGATAGTTTAATCTATATGAGCCTATTCCACACGCGCGCTACACTTCCGAATCGTTTAATCGGCGATATTTCTCCTCGTAGTATTGCACAATAATAACTTTTTCTGTGAAAATATTGTCCAACATTCATCGCGACCGCTCACTTCAAAAGTCGTTTTATTAACTGAAAATCATCGAGAGCAGTGGCCGACTGTTCTCTAGTCTGCCCGTAATCATACCAACCGACTGTATGTGATGTCAGATGTGCGCGCTAGCAGCTCAACCCGACTAACTATCCGCCCGATAGAAAGACTCTATCTGTCGGGTACCTTTACAAATGATCATGATAACTGCATTTAGTGTACCAAATGCAGTTTCCTATTTTATCTATTGGGTGCTGACAAGAGAGAATTAGAGTAATTATAACCTCCAGAAGGGCAAAAAGGAGCGAGTTTTCCATTATAAATATTCAAAAGTTCATAAAAATAAAAAACTGACAACAAATGCTAACTCATTTAATGGTATTTATAATAAAATTTACTGTACGATATTTTTTTCTAGGTGGTGTTCCCGACATGCATGCTGGGCTCCCCATATAAACGCAGTCCGATAGCTCCCCCCCGTGGTGGCCCCGGTAACGGCGGTACGGGGGTACGCGGCTACGCCGGGTACCCGGTACCCGAAATCCGTGCTACGCCGGATACACGGGTACTGGGTGCCCAGTGGCCGTGGCCAGCGCCATCCATCAGTGGCCGTACCGGAGCCGTACGATCCCTAACTCCCAGTACACCTTCTCATACGCGGTCGAGGTGAGTGAGGAAATGGACATGGACATGTTAAAACAGTAACATAATAGACAGGTAACGGAGTGGACAAGTAATGTAATGGACAAGTCACAGAGTGTACAAGTAACGAAATGGACAAGAAACGGAATTGACAAAAGACGGAATAGACATTGACGGAATAGGACACTGACGTAATTGACAAGTAACACAATAGACTATTAAAAAAAGCAAAAAATATAGATAGTATTAAACACAGTACTTTAAAGAAATACACGTAAAAATTGTTAAAACGGTACATAAAATAAATAATCATCCATCATACCATAATCCCTCCCCTATGTGGCATATGGAATCCACCAAACTAGCCCCAGTCCAAGCGATCAGGCTACTAGCTCCCGTGCAACCTCCCAACTCACGACACGCCCGCAGCTCAGGCGTAAACTGCCGACGATTGTCCAACATGGACACCTGTACCCGAGAACCTGATGCCCTTGTAAAATAGCGAGCATGGTTTCAGGCTCTCGGAGCGCACGTAGTATATGGTGCCTTAGCCAGCCGAACGCTTCGCCGGATGATAGTAAAATAGACATTAGTTTAAAGTTGCTAAGACAATACGTACCAAAAAATAAATTAATAATAAGAAAAATATAAAACAATGTATAGGTCTGGTGCGATTGTGACAAAAATAGTAGCAGATATTAAAACAGAAGTACGAATTGGTTTTCAAATAAAGAAAATGATTGGATAACAATCTGCTGTGATTTGTGGAATGGTGATAGGCGCGTTGGTTTTCGTTCCATGAAGCTAGGACTCGTTTCCAGATAAAATCCAATGTAAAACTTTAAGTCGATACAGACAAACTTCATATTTTAAAAATTAAAAATACTTTTGCTGGGGTATATTAAACTAGTCCGTATGCTCCTTACTTGCCAAATATTATTATTGTGATTGCTACATCATAACTTTTGTGCAATGCATAATATGTAATGAAAAAATGAGCGAACATAGTTGTTTCAAAATCAGAATTGAACTTTTTTATGAAACCTACCGTTGTAATGTGCCTAAGCTTGTAGAATAGTTATTCGGTATTGGAACAACATAAATGTATAGATTAACCTAACCTAAATAATTCCAGCACAGACTTGTATGCCCAAAGGTCTTTTTTCTATAGATCAAGAGAATGAAGCAAATACCAAAGGGAATTACATACAGAATATTAGTTAATTAGCACTATTTCAACAGAAGAAACATCCAATTTTCTATGTAACATGTTTAAAATATGTAACTTGCATGTAGGAGAATCACAGCTCGCTTGAAGTGCATTAGAAAGCTCTGATAAAGAAGGTAGAATTCCTTATGGATGCATTACTCAACACACTGAGGTTGAATAGTGGTTTTTTTAATGTTTTGCTGATTGTTTAAAGTTTTTTTTGTATTTAAAAATGTCAATATTGCATGTCTCAATTTTAAATTATAAATAAATCGGAATATAAAGTTCAGATTCTCTGCAATTTGTGTTTACCTTTGCAGTGCACCTTTGCACCATTGGGTGCGATAAGGAGAGAAGTAATAGTATCAGTATAAATGTTATATTGTCTTGTTTCAAAATGAGTTGAATGTAAATTATGGAGGTATTTACAAGTTTTTAAATAATTAGTGCTTTGCCACAAACATCGCGTATTATATCACTAAAAATGTAATAAAATATAATATATAGTCTAAGCTTTAATCGAGAAAAGGCACGGTTACACCCGCACTGTACAAGCGATTTCAGTATTAAGTTTTTTTTATTTCACTTTATTTAAGTCAAAATTAATGTTTAATTTTTTCTTTTAGGATGGCGTGACCGGAGACTCTAAAGCCAAGCACGAGACCCGCAGCGGAGACGTCGTCCAGGGGTCTTACACCCTCATCGAGGCTGATGGCAACAGGAGAACTGTGGAGTACAAAAAACACCGACGACCACTGTCAAACGCTTTCAATACGCCGTGGTCCACAGGGAGCCGGCGGTCGCCAAGGCGGTCGTGCCTGCAGTTCCCAAGGCGGTTTTTCCAGGCCTTGGACTCGCCAGGCCGTATGGGAATCCCGCCCTTGCGGCGCAGGCAACTCTGAACCGTCGGCTTTGGCGGGACACCCCTATTTTGGTTAAAACAAATAAAATCGCTTGGCAAAAACCTGAAGAAAGTTAAAAAACTGCGGAATTGCAATAAGTCGAACAATACGAAAAACAAGTCTTGTTTTGCAATGGAATGGTAAAAAAATTGCAAGGCACGTGTCCAAATAATGAACCGAAGGACGGTTTTCTTTACTTCTTCAGTATTTGCTAGGATCATCACCAAAGTTCACCCGACACCACAAATTAACACGGCTACATTTCTACGGTTCCTGAAGATGTCCATTACCAGTATTATTAGACGCATTCAACGTGAGTTTGATCACTTCGGTTGCAAGAGTGAAAGCAAATTTTAGTTTGATTAGAGTAAAAATGGCATTGTTTCGGGTAATCTCTACATCTGATGGAAATACGGACCACCGCTTACGACAAGAACGCGATCATTCTCTTCATCGATTCAATAAACATATCTTAGTTTTAAGAATATTATGTTTTCCATTATATAAATTATTATTTTTTGGTTCTGCATGTTACAAAATAAATAAATGCAACGTCTAAAATGAAAGGAATTGTTTGAATAAAATAAAAATTTAACAATAAATTGTACGCCAAAATTTCGTGGTAGAAATCTCAATCAATTTTGTTCTAAGTGAAACCAACTATCAAGGTAAAAACATAAAAAAAGACTCTTATGAACAATATAAAAAACTGAAAGATATCAAAACATCCAGCGATAAATTTAATAGTAATTAAACAAAAAACTGAACTTACCATATTTTGACTTATCAGCAAACTTTTTCGACGGTTTATCCGTGAAAGTCAATGAATGTGTTCACACTCTTTCAAGCAATATGCACGAGGCATAAGAGAAAAAGATAATTTAAAAAAAATACAAGATATTGATATATTTATACCAGAAGAAGAAGGGAAATAATTATAAATATATCAAATAAAAAATTACGTAGATAAAAATTTCTTTATAATAAGAATGATTCTACCTTTACACTATGAATCCAACTTTGTGTTAATTTTTTAAAAGATGAAAAATTTGGAAAATTTGACAATGCCATTTTGTCAGTTAAAAAGAATTAATTAAACTAGGGGCAATAAAATGTGCATGTCCCTTTGCATTGCAGTATTTATAATTCCTGAGGTTATGAGCCCAATAAAGCATTGAAGCTAATATTTATAATTAATGAGGACCTTTCTGCTAGTTAAGCAATAAAGAAAATATTTGTTGTGCTGAAGATACTTGTAGTCCCTGGGCAAATTTTTGATAGAGAAATTACGAACACCAATAAGAAAATTATTTATTTTTGTGCTTTTTAAAAATATAATTAAAAAGCTTCCAATTCGTGATACATGTTATATGAGTGAGCAATCGTAGAACTTTAAGCTCCTAAATTCATATAAATTATAATTTAGCCTTCATATATGTTTTTTTTTTAAATACCTACCTTCATACTTCAGTAGGATTAATTATTATATTATTTATACACACGAACCACGGCGTTGAACAAATAATTTTGTTGTAGTTTATTGGAAAAAGTTCACAAACAAGTTTCAGAAAGACATTTTTAATCACTTCGACAGATGGCGCCGGTAAACACATTTTCTCCAAGAAAACAAATAAAAAAGAGAAAAAAAACAACTTACCTTGAAAAGCCATCAGTTTTTTTAACTTAAAATCCTCTCGTAATAAAAACAAAATTTCCAATGCACAAGATAGTAGAAAAATTAAACATTTAACGTGTTTATAATATAATTGAGACGTTCAGTATCAAAATCGGACAATAATTATAACTAGCGCTTCCGTGCCTCTATTTTTGGTTGTTCCACCTTTAGTTGATTGGCTAAAAGTCCAACCATTGATTAATTAATGGGTACATGTATTAATTAATCAATGGTCCCAACAAACAGAAACCTAATTTACGGAGGCCCACAGAGCCGCCCGACCGAGGCCTGAGTAGAATCTGGAAGGACTGATGGAAGAAATCTATGTTTTTGCCCCTTGTAAAATCTTAAAATGTCGAATATATGGCATGATTGTAAGTAGGTACCTACTCTTAAGAACCGATGAAGATTGTTTTTTCCGCAGACAACACTGAGATTTATTTTTTCGGCAGACATCACTGATGTACACTACTATCATTTTAACGCTAATAATATTATAGAAACCATGTATTTTACGCCATTTGAGTAAAGAAATTCCACGAATGGTACACATGTCCATTGGTAAACTTAACTAATTCTAAACCATATAAGTTTATGAACAAAAATATAAACTATGATAAATTGATTTAACTTATAGGTAAAGTAATGGATTTCAATTCGTTTTGCAGCTACAAAGCGCATAGACAGATGGAATTTCAGTTCTCCACTTATAGCGTTCATTTTTTTTATGGATTAATGACAGTTTGAATGATAAAATACACAATTGGGTTCTTCCCGATTATTTCTTTTTTATTTCAAAAAATTGATTGAAAAATTACATATTAAAAATTAAATATCAAGGGATTTTTTAATTTTTTTTTACGATGTCATATGAATTTTCTAGCGCGGTTTGAAATAGCACTTTTTCAAATTGCTCGCAAAAATCTCAATTTGGCGCGCATGCGGTGTGACGTCACAGCAATATAGGCGCTCACTACGGAATGAATTTCACGGTTGACGGGAATGACGTCATTAGCCAATAACGGGCGTTAAAAATCATTCGTATTTTCGTGTTTTTAAAACATAAATTTTATAAATGAAAACAAAATTTGTGATCATTGTGTTTTATATCGTTGGAATTGTAAAAATATACTTTAAATATTTATAACGTTTTCAAGGATATTGATGCTATCGGGAAGAACCCTATTCTAAACCATATAAATTTATGAACAAAAATATAAGCTATGATAAATTGATTTAACTTATAGGTAAAGTAATGGATTTCAATTCGTTTTGCAGCTACAAAGCGCAGAGACAAATGGAACTTCAGTTCTCCACTTATGGCGTTCATTTTTTTTATGGATTAATGACAGTTTTAATGATAAAATAGACAATTGAAAATTCACTTACCCAGCATCCCAGGCGCCCCTAGGCCCCGTGAGGAAGGCCCGCCTGGCCTTCCAGTGGGCCGCGGCCCGCGCCTCGCGACCCCTGACCTGGTTCTGGAAGGCGTTATACCTCTGCACGTCTTCGGCGCGCCAGTTCTTGAACGACGATATCACTTGGGTCTGTGAATTAAAAGAATAAGATAAATAATTAGAAATCTTCAAGAATTTCAGAGAAGTGACATTCCATACTGAAAAAATACTACCGTATCTGAGGTATCTAGTTACGCACTACGTCATCAATAGGGATCTACGTCATCACTAGACACACGTTTCGTGTATTGGCCTAAGCGCTGGAGTCTTTAGACGGTGGAATTTGATAATAAGTGGTGTTATGAAATTTACCCTACGTAGCGGAAATATATTTTTAGAAAATTTGTATGGAAACGCCCTTTCTAGTGAATTCTTGTTTGAAGTTAGAAATGTATGTATTTTATATACCTACTACTATTTCATATTTGATGAGCATTGCATCAAACTAACTTAACCATCTTTACGTACAAAATAACCCAACAGCAACAACAACAAAATTCTGCACATTATATCATTGAAAGTTCTTAACAAAAAACACCGAAGGAAAAAATACAGTCCCATAATGCTAATAGTTACGAAATACCTATACAAATTCTACAGGTAAAAAGTAATTAAATAATCACAGATCAAAACAGGGTACTTTGGTGGCCCATTCTTCTATACGCCCTAGGGCAGTGCACTACCGCACCCTTCCTAAGGCCGGCACTGGTTTTTCTCCCCTGTAAACAATTTGGTCTCCTAGCTTTTTGAGGATGGTTAAATTAATTTTTAAAAATCACAATAATTTGTATTCAACTGATTACCTGGAAATGGTTTTTAGCCTGTATCTGCTCTCTCGCTCTCGCGTTGGCTCCAGCCTTGCAGGCTTCATAGCACTCCGCCCAGAACGTATTGAGGGGCTCACCGACAAGGGTATTGGTCTCTCTGTCGTACGCGATGCTTAGAGGACGGACCTGAGAAAAAAGACAAAAAATATTTGTAATATAATCTTGACTAGTTTGAATTTCGTGTAATTTGCTCAGCGATTAGCGAAATAAATCTTTGAAATGAAAAAACCTAACAAATCGTCTGGCTTACACTAGTAAATAAGTTAATAAAAAATACGAGGCGTGGATACGAGTGGTTGATTTTCAAAAAGGAAATAGATAGGTAACATTACACAATTAATCATAATATTGAACATTCACAATTTTAAAACTTAATTAATAAGTTACACAATACTATCGGTAGGAAGTACGAAAGTAATTGGGTAGTAAAATAAAGACATGAACGCCATAAACACGCAGATTTTTATACAATAAGAGAGAGATAAGGGAGATAAGTAATTATAGGAAACGATACAAATCATGAAAGGTACGACTGTTTATTTATTTATTTATAGACGGCGCAATGCCTTTTACAGAATTCATTAAAATAACAACAGTGAAACATAGAGGAATAAGTTTATACATATTATAAAAAGGAAAAAAAACATTGTTGCAAAGTATACAAATACCTATACAACACTACAAACTTCAAACTAAAGCAAGTGTTATCAACCATTTTTAAAAATAATTCCTAATATTATCATTTCTATTTTAATAATATATATGTGTATGTGTATATGTATATATATCAATTGTTTTCAATTTACAATTTTTTTAAAGTTATTTAGTAAATAATATAATATAATGCAAATTATAAAAAAAAAAAAATATACAAATATAATTTATACAAAAAATATTTAAACAAAAGTAAAGTTTTTTAGTAAATAATAAAATATAATGACTGTTAAAATATTGCTGAAAACGGAAATCAGCGGAATGTTTGAAAAAGAAAAAGAGGGTGAAAAAAGGCTTTTCGATTCCGCTGCGTTTCGTTTTGGAAAATCTATATAAAGCGCTTTTCGGGTTAGCTTAGACATAAAATTGTTTCAAAACCAAATCATACTTTCAGTATTGATACTAACAATAGGTTTTAAATGCGCATTTATAAATTCGCGATTTAGTTTGAATAAAATTACGACGACACTGTGTTGTTTAGACTGTCTTTTTTTTAAATTTGACAACTGAATTAATTGATGGAAAACGCGAGTGAAATTCACTTGAGTTGCGTCGCAAACAAATTTTACAGTTAAATATTATAAAAGTACAAAGTACATACATAATTGATGTGTGTCCATTTTATTGGGACGTTAATTATGTGATTTCTACACGCGCATTTATCTACAATTGATAAAAGTGAACGTAATTAAAC
This sequence comes from Micrasema minimum, assembly GCA_022494985.1. NCBI lineage: Eukaryota > Metazoa > Arthropoda > Insecta > Trichoptera > Brachycentridae > Micrasema > Micrasema minimum. Next base: position 99,976 of record JAGVSP010001508.1, read on the forward strand.
GACCGAGAAAGAAAATACACATAATTTTGACTAGTAATTGATAAAGAACTTGAAAAAACTTTCTTAGGTGTATACTGTATACCTAGGTTGCAATTGTATGGTATTTATTATTAATAATTACCTACGTTCATATGTTCGTGACATAAATTTATAAGTCTAGTATAATTAATATGAAAATAACTTTTCCTAAATACCAATTAATAAATGGTAACCTTAGGATTCAATCAATGGACCTTTTTTTTATCAGATACATAAAGATATATAAAATATCGTTTTATTCTAAACTTTAATATTGAGAGGCGTTCTCATCCATGCAATTTTTTTAAAATGTTGTTATTCTACAGTAAAAACAGAAAGCTATCGATTTTAATCAAAGGTTTTGAATTTTGATTTTTAAAAAGGTTTTTTACATAATTAATTTTGCGATTTTCAAGTTAAGTAAGATTTACATAACAAGAAAATATTTTACGCTCCTTTAGAATGAAGACGACCTGAATTAAAAAAAAATTGTAATGATATATCATCATAAAAGACTGAAAAAAGAACATTATACATAATTCAGTTTTTATTTTATACTTACTTGATTTTAACACAGAAAGGTACATTATTCATATAAAAAATAAGAAGAAATCGATATGAACAAATACGATGGTGTTTACTTGTTTCTACCGAGAATTTCCGAAAAATTTGTATTTAGAATTAGGTCGTTTTCGTCCTAAAGGTCCGATGTGATTGTACCTTGGGAATGCAATAAGCGTAAGGCTAATCATCTTGTCTTCTTGTCGATAAGATATATACGGCAAATAGTGTACCAATTCAGTTCCCTGTTCAACATTAGGTGCAGATTAGGGAAAGCATTAGTAACGCGACAATGAATTAATGATATTGATATTTACTTTATCATACTAAAAATGTATTTATTAGTTCATGCTGTATTGAAAAACGAACTAGCGAAACCTAAGCTCAGTGCTAGCTTGATGACTAGGCGGACGAAAAATTCATTAAAATAATGAAATAATATGCGGCTTCCGTAGCATAGTGGCTAAGACGCTAGACTCGTAAGTACCTAGGTTCCAGGTTCAATTCCCGATGAAATCAAAAGTGAATTTTCTCAAGTCTGGGAGTTTGCAATGTTGTTCCCCAAGGTAAATAAATAAAACGACAAAACTAAGGACCACCCACATTTCTTAGCGTTTTGCATTTATATTTATTTAAACATTAAAAACACCTATAAATTTAAAAAATATAAACAAAAATCCCACCAAGGCATAGCCTGTTTGTGGGTATACTGTGAAAGTCAAACAGTGTGCACGTGGCAAAAGAGAAAAATAAAGTCATGTAAAAATGGAAAAATAACAGATAATGTAAACAAGATAGTTAAAAAAAAAAGAATACAAGATATTGGTATCTTTATACCGGAAGAAGAAGAAGAGGGGAAATAATTATAATATATAAAATAAAAAATGACGTAGATTATGTTATATAAAATAATATGTCGACATAGGGAAGAGATAGAAACACGTTTCTTGGACAGAAATGTGGTGGTTGATGTGAATTATAACGTGGTATACTCAGTTCATTTTTGGCCAATTAAGACATAATGCAGTATAGGATTCATGTAAAACATTATTCAGTTCCAGCTAAGATTGACTTGGCGGTTACGACCTTCAGCCCTTAGACATCATAATATAATAATGATTATTATACATTTGGACGTACATCATACAGTATTCTTATAAAACTGTTGAAATGCATATTTGTTCAACAACCCTATATTACCAGACAGCACACAGAAGATTACAAATAAACAGAGAGAGAGATTTGACACTACCTGTTATTTTTCGTGTCTTCAACACTAACTATGAACGTCTACAAAATGCAAGCTTGGTTATCTAACTTTCCAAATTATCGTTAAACAGAGAAACGGTAAGAAGGATGCTTAGAAGTAGATCAAAATAATTACCGTTTGAGCGTTTTCATGTCTGAAACCAGATAAAAACTCACTCAGGTAAAAGTTCACTGAATTCTAACGGGATTATTTATTTATTTATTTATTCACGCCCATGGGGCTTTTACAAAACAAATGTAAGTATCAATACCAAAGCAATGTTACATACATAATATAATATAATAGTACAAGCATACATAATATAATTTTGAGATAAAAACAAAAAAAGAAAAAAAACTATGGACAGTCATCGAAAAAGGAACACTTGTTCGGTGATAAACAGTAATGTCAGTAAGAAGCAACGTAATGCATTGTTTGTTATCTTATGGTTCAGAGTATGTAAATATTTATTTAAGAAAGTATTTTGTAAGATTATATTTAATCTGCCTTTCATTAGTGTGAAAGATTTCGATGGTATCACCTTGTTTGTTGCCAATAATTGCTAGCCTATTTCTTAAACTATGGTAATGCATATTAGTATGGGTATATATTATATTATGATTCATAAAAGTACCAATCAAGATTGATAATTATTATATTAAATTGATTACCAAACATTTTCGCCTTTTGAAAAGAGGCCTAAGACTGTTAAAAAAAATACATTTTAGTGGGCCGTGTAGATTTATTACCATAAGCCACAAACCAACGTAAATATTTATTGTTTGTATATATTATTTGTTCTGGAATTGTTTGTAAAGTAATTAATTCTTTTTTACTTTGCGTATAATTGAGCTAATAAACAAATTATGTAATATATACTGTATTTTATGTGGCTTGTCATCCGTAAAATGACACTAAAATACCTCATAACATGCTAGGGATTCAAATTACGGTAAATGGTAATCTAATTTGTATGCAATGCGGTTTAGAAAATTCACTAACAAACAAGTCTTGTTCGTAATAATTACGTTTCAATATATAATGTACTATGAGAATTGTAAATGCGTAATTTTTCTTTGATAATAAAATAGCGAATGAAAGGCGTTTGAGAATATTAGAAGAAAATTTGATCAGAAAAACAAAGTATCATAAATTTTGTCCAATTAAATTGGCTTTCAAATAATGTTTGCTCTATCAATTACTGCCAAAACATAACAAGTTATATCTGAAGTGAAAACGGAAATATGCAGAAAAACATAGTAAAAATTATTGGTTTTATGACACGTTGGTCAGAGTTCAGAAGACCTCTTCTACAGCACTTTATAGAGACGTGTTAACGGACAAACAATCATTTTTTAAATTTTCTTATGAAGTATAAAAAACTTTATGACATGAACACGCTGTAAAACCGAGCGTGAGAAACGAAAATATGAGGGGGAAAAAATGTAAAATAGCTTTTGCCCTCTTGGTCGAACGCCACAAAAAAGGGAGATTGCAGAGAAATCGCTTTTTTGCTTTTGGTAAATCATTGACTTTTGGTTGTCTCCAAAAGCTTTCTTATTTTTTTAAAGCTTTTTTATTTTACTAGGAATCATGCTTTTAACGCAAGTGTCAATAATTTATCTACTAAAGTCCATCGTAGATTTTAAATTACCCTTGAGAAAAGGGTTAAATAATTTGGGAATGCGGGAACGGAACAAAATAATATCTATATTTAAGAAAAATGCAGATTGTCTATAATGGATATACCGTCGAAAGGAAAATTATATTAAAATCATTTAGACAAGATACTCAGCTAGCTTTTCTCCTAAAATATAAACCCAATATTTAATTTTTTTAATTAAAAATAAAATTATAGTACTATATCAGATATTTCTACGTGAAAAAAAATTCCTTTTAATTGTAAAAATACAGATATATTGATAATTCTTTTAAAAAAAACCTTATGGGCTAACCATTGAAAACGCACGCGGTCTGGTAAACGGTCTGAACTTTAATTTTAATATATTCATTGTTTTTTAGTACTTACCTATAAGTACACACTAAACTTTGAAATCAAAAAGCCGTGAAGCGAAAATTAAAAGAAAAGTTGTTGATGGAGTTAGATCAAAAAAAATATCAGATAACATCCAAATACATTTGATTAAAACTATCTTAAAGTCGCTAGGAATATTGGGGCGAAATTTTGTGATTTACAAGTCGTTAAGACCAATAATTATTACACGTTTAACACGGGTCCCAAAGTGGCTGAGAAAATTATCCAAACAATTACATCAATTGAATGTGATCTTGTAGATCTTGTAGATCTTCATGTAAGTCGCATCTTGAGACTAGAAAGGAAAACGAAACAGAAAGTGAAGAAGACAATAACGTAAGACGTGTCGTACAAAAACAAAACAACACTATTGTATTATGCTCAGCATTTAAACGTAAAGACATTACAAGACAATCCATCAAAGAGAATGTGAATGAAGCTTTGCATGTCGAAATACGCCTGACTACTTTTTTCCCAGTTGCTTAAATATAAAAACGTATACAATAAGTTCTTGATAACGAACAGAATTTTTTTGTTTTAAACATGATAAATAAATAAATCTTTGATAACAAAATATTGTCCAGATACAAGAGATATTTTGCCACGTTCTCTAATAATAATTAATGGTGGGTACTAAACATCTATTTCAGAAAGGTAGAAAAATAATTTTCGAAAGATTTTTTTTTGGATAATTATTTCTCCATTAAAGCTTCCAAAGGGGAAGTTGGGGAACGGACGCAGCAACCTCTAATAACTGGAGTCGTGAAGATGCGGCGATGGACCTGGCTTGGGCACTTACTCCTCGGGAGAGCCTGAACCCGAGCTGCCTCTTCTTTACGCCTGCAGGATCCCGCCGTCCTGGCAGACCGTCGATGACCATCCTACGGTTGTATTCGGCGGAGCTGATGGATGCGGGCCTGACGCGGGAGGAGGCGAGAGAGCTGGCTGGTGACAGGGTCTCCTGGAGGGATCTAGTGACACATGCTCCACATGCTCCACATAGGAGCGAACGTGGCAAAAGAAGAAGAAGAAGAAAGCTTCCAAATATATTTTAAAATATAATCAATGTAGTGTGTGAGTAAATTAAAAAATCAATTGACAAACTTTTCGTCTAAAATCGCACAATAAAAATAATGATAGTTTCTAGCAAGCTTTTATGGCAAGGGACAAATGTTTGTGTACGATTTTTCTTATCCGAATTGATAACAAAATCCGATACATACATATAAAATTCTTCTCTATTATTGTAAATAATTTATCGCCAATAGAGTTTTAAATGCCATCAGGCGTATATGTGCTAATTATTTACTACATTTTTAGTCCCTTATCCGAGGGCATACGCATTGGGTTACGCCTTCATTATGTGCAGTTTCGCTTTTAATCATTATTTGATTAAATCATAAAGGTTAACCTATCCTATCATTAACGCTACGTATAAATTTTATAACCAATCCAAGGTATCTTTTTAAAAAGCCATTTGATTTAATTAATTTTAAAACTATCACACCTGTCATAACCTGATTATATTTCACGATTTATATTATTTTTGACCCAACCTATCCTACCTTATAAATCTTTCTTCGCTCTTTTTCTACATCTTGCACTATGTATTTAGCAATATGCGCTATGTCCTCATAAAAAGCATAAGTTGTTAAGTTAAACCACCATTTCGATTCGGATTCGTCGTGTTTTGCTAGCAAATCGTTAAATTCAATTACTCAGATAATCCCCATAACGAGAGTTTCATTGTTTCATAATAATGAAACGTTTGACTTATAGTACACTCGTCGCATCGCTAGCGTGCAGCCTTGTTAAATATGTAGAGCTTCGGGGTTCAGGTTCGTTTCGCGTTGGTAACAAAATCATAAACCTCAAGTCACATATTAATATAGCGGTGTGTCTTCGTTCACCAAGTGGATGGCCACTGCTGACAATGTATCAGAGTTGCTACAACATTTGATCATTTTATTACATGAAGGTACGATGATCAGTGCCTACGCTTCAGAACCAATCCAAGGTATCAAACATTAAATATTAGTAGGAAAGTCACATGTAAGTAAATCTTTTATGTTGACCCCCTACGGGAATCGAACACGCGACCTAATGCACGGTAGCCAAATGTGCTACCACTATGCTACGAGGCGGAAATTATCTGGTATCATCTATTACCATAGCAAAATGAGCAATTTTGCTAACAATTCATTTATAATGATTATAGTATATCAAATTAAATCAAATATGGAGCAGATATAGAAAGATGATGATAAAGATGCAGAATTATCATTTGACGCTACAAAATAGTAAGTAAATCAACACTTTTCGATAAATTTTGTTACTTAGTGGTTTGATTTTATTTTTAAAACCACATGTAAAAGAATATTTCACGTTGACCCCCTATGGGAATCGAACCCGCGACTTCATGCACGGCAGCCAATTGCGCTACCACTATGCTACGAGGCGGACTACGAGCTACGAGGCGTAAACCATTCCACATAGGAAGAAAAATATTTAGAAGCTCTTCAGATTACACACAAAACCACATTTTAAATTTATGATTTCCCACTTTTTTTTAACACTTAAAAGAAATCTTTAGAAAAGGCAAGGAATTTAAAAGGAAATCAAACATATCTGCACATACGTCCTTAATTAATTGCTACAAACACTTTTCAATTAACTATATAAACGGTCTTTAACTCCAATCGCAATTTGTCTCAAGTATGGAGTCATCTAAAGGAAAGTGCAACCAATGTCTCCATTATTAAATGTTTTTATAGCTCGAACTAATGAAAGGGTATTAAAAACGTGTGTATAGTTTTCATACTCGGTAATATTGTCTAAAGAACGAAATGTCTTATGATGTCTAGATCTTAGTGGAAATCGAGTTGTTAAGGTGATTAATACGATTTTAATAGAGACGTTTCATTTTTTGCACACAGGGAAATTATAAAAGAAAGATAGGATTGGTATTTATTTATAATTGAAGAACTGGGGGGGTAAAAATTGTCAACGGCATTTTTTTAAGTTCAGTAGACTTAAGATCATGAAAGGTCGAATGTCATCGTTAAGAGGATCAAGCACTTCGTGAGCTGTTTGGCCATCTGCACTGCTATCACCAACGTATCTTCTCGTAGATATATCGCAGTTGCGACGCGCACATGACAGTAATCGATCAAAGAGATTTGATTGATTTTTATCATAATATCCACAAAAAGTTTTCAATACCAAATCATATTGATCGTTCAATCATTGATTTTAACAAGAAAGAACAGTATGTTACTAATAAATCAATATTATTTGGTATGAAGAAAACCGGGCTTAAAGGTGAATCTTTGTAGATAGGCCTCTGTGACCCTAACCCCCAAATATACGCGTCACAACTACGATCTATCCATACGTAGATATATTGGTGACCACAGTGTTGAGTAAATAATAGTTATAAGGAAAAATTTTAAAATTAATATTTAGGATTTTTTAGTGGCAAACAGTGGACCTGGTGCCTACAGATTTTTTTTAATTAAAAAAATAATTTATGTTTCCTTATGATAGTCGCACAAATTAAAATTTTTAATACTACCCTACTGTACCTAAAATAGAGTTGTAACTAAGTGCCATTCAATCCAATATCATTAGACTCAATCGAAGACGAGGCTAATTAAAATTGAATACTAAATTTTAAAGTTTAATATTATAATACATCATTTTGTCGGCTATAAAAGTTAACTATAGAAACTCATCTGTAATCCCTACCCTAGTATAAGATGTAAGTAAAAATAGCTCTTAAACTAACTTTTCCTCGTTATGGGTGAAGGTGCCATAGGTATAATTAATTTTAATGAAGTCGCGCTTTTCAATCGCACACACACGGTTGAATAAACTAGAAATTGAATATATTTTTTCTACTGTCACTGGCGATGTACGAAAAGATTATATTCATATGGAGTAATAGTAAATTATAATTATGCAATCAAGAAAAAAAAGGTAAATATTTTTACAGATTGGTGATTTTTCTTTTACTGACTATCTCAGAAATAAAAAATTATGAAATCTATCAAATTAATCAAATTCAGATGAAAAATAATTATAGCATTTTTTTAAAAATATTTTTCTTATCTACTACAAGTTTGGTTTTTTTTTTTTCTTAATCTGAAATTTTAACCTGTGACGGTGATCAATCTTATGAAAAACTTTGTTTAAAAAAAATTGCTAACGAAAAAAAAATTATCATATGTGTATTTTATCTTTACGAATTCCGGACTTCAAATATTTATTAAATTATATTTCGAATTCAGAACTCGGATCACAATCCCCGGGTACGATTCGCACTCACCACAACTTATTTCCTACATTCTGGCAAACGTTTACTCACTTATACTTTTTGAAAAGGTACTTGAAATTGAAACATAATTATGAATATAAACTTGATCTTGGCGACCTCCATAGCGTAATGGCTAAGACGCTAGACTCACGATACGGAGGTTCCGGGTTCGATTCCCGGTGAGAACACAAAAAATCAAAAGTGATTTTTCTCAAGCCTGGGTGTTTGTGATGTTGTTCCCCTCTGTAATTGGGCTTCCTGGCCTGTTGAGGTGGTTAAAAAAAATATATATATATATATGTTTTATATATTAAGAATGCAAATGGTCTTTTAAAACAAAAATCAATACTTCTGGTGAAAAATGTTTATAATAAATATTTTATAAAACTTCCTTGGTACAATTATCTTTATTTGAACTAATAATGTGTCGGTATTTATATTGTATTACTTAACCCCAATATACATTGTAGTGTTTTCTTGTATATGTGGCGTTTTATGAGTCCACAGATCCCCGGTTCAAATCCCTACTCCGCCGCGACTTGATTCCTATTTTCAAGCACAAGACGTTAAGGCTTCATTGAAAGAAACGCGTGCAAATATCATAAGATTGTCAAATATCATCAAGTCTTTCTCTACCTAGACTACTACACTTATACATTATTTATTTATCATACTTATATCTACTTTATTTATTTATATCATGCTTATACTTCATTTATTTTGTTTTCATTAATAAGTTTCACTCAATTTCTTAATTAACGCATTCCATGCCAATTTATTAGGGCACTTAAGCCTGTTAATCGGCTAAAAAAATGAAATAAATAGAATCCATATATATATATTTTTAAATGCATAGTAAATGCAATGATAAATTTACATATTTGCTATTGGGCTCCGATGACAAACGGCAAAATTGCGGTTTATCGGGACGGCATTATTTTTGTTTTAAAATGTTATGTTTTATTTTCTTAATAAAGAACTTTCAACAAAAAAAAAAGGTTTGTGTTACAGTAATACTTAACGCCACAAGACTTTAAATGCGTAAGACAACGATTTCTACAGAGCGAAAATTTCGGAAGCATAAAAAAATAAGCGCAATGCACGTGCGCATTCGAAGGCTCTATCTCCGGAAATGCATTCTCCCGCCAAGAATCCTCCCCGTAAGCTCTAATCAAGAGAATCAAGTGCATTCGGATGATTTGGTTTTTTCGTTTAGTCGGCAGCGGGAGTCGAGCGAGGCAGCATCTTCTGCGCATTCGTTCCGCGTAGGTGGATATGAAAAGTAGACATTTCATAGAAAGAAATTACGACTGATAGAAACTTTTGCGAGATTCCGTGCATTCCTTAACAGTTGGTGGTAATTTTACACCTGTGACTATTGAGAAATTTGGCAAAAATGAGTGTGAAAATTTTGATCGTGTTGTGCGTGACGGTAAGTTTATTTTTTTCTTTCTACATAACACCCTTAACACTATTTATTTATTTTTAGCATTCCTACATTGCCGAGGAAGAATTTTACAGGTTAATGTTTTTTTTTTGGTCGACATTATTTACAAAAAATATAACAAGTCAAACAATATTAATTTACACACGTACTCAATCAATGTCACTCACTAATACTGTCACAAAAATGGTAGGTACTATAAAAGGTCATGTTTTTATTTAAAAATTAATACAAGTATTAACAATGTTTATGTATATTTCAATATATGTTTTAATAGTTAGTACCTACCTAAATAAACATACAAACATAAATGTTAAATTTGAAATAAATAAACACAATAATAAATTATAAAGTTATTAATATAATTTTTTTTAAACATTTTTAAGTACAAAAAAAATTGGGTGCACTGATTTTTTTAAGAAAAAAATATATTTTGTAGTTCGATATTCGTATTATTTGATAGAGAAGAAATTACGTGCTCTACCTACAGTGTTAAATGAGAGTTTAAAAAAAAGTCCAACACTTATTTTAAATTAAGAAATTGTTATTAGATATGCCTCCCGAGGTCCCGAGAGCCTTAACAATGCTTGCCTATTTAACAAGGCATCAGGCTCTCACTGCTGAGAATATTGTTTTGTGAAAAATCACATTGACAAAATATTTTCTATTGAACCCCGCCGGAATCGAACCCGCGATCACTAGAAGAATTCTACACCGCAAACAGTGGTATAAGTAGTAGTCATAACTGAACATACATTTCTACATGACGACCAGGAATAGGATATAAAAATACGCTCTAGAATCTAAACCCAATCAACGAGAAACATGCGAACAAATTATCACCTTTTTCACATTAGCTAGTTTTTCCACATAAGTGTTTTATGTGCGCACAATGGTTATTTTTAAAAATTTTTTAAAAATTTACAATCGGCCCTAAAAGAATAGTTGATCTACAACTAAGGGTGTTTTAAACGATCCGCTCAGCCAAAAAAAAAAAAAAAAAGGGGGGCGGCTTTTGCGGGTTTCGGCCCCATGGTTGGAAGCTTCCCCCCAGAAGTGGCAACTGTGAGAGAAATGATATTCCCAAAGAAACAAAAAAACCCCTTTTTTTTCAAATCTTTTGTTTTTGTTTTTTTACTCACAAGTGAGTTTTTCACTTAAAAATTTTCCCAGCGTTAAAATTTAAAAATTAAGCGCCCTTGGGTATATTTAAAAAAAAACGCCCCCCCTTTTAAAAAAA